>JAKOPK010000087.1:0-87964 GCA_024195185.1 Coniferiporia weirii
GCTGTACCTCGTCGAGCATATAGCCTTAAGCTTATGCTCTTTGTTCTTACAAGCTCATTTGCTCACCCCCGAGTCCAGCGTGCTCTCCGTCGTAACCCGACTCAGTACCGGCGAGCCCACCGTATGTGCCTCTCCAAGTACATCGTCGTTACGATCTTCGTCACCCATCTAGTCGTCTCCACTAACCGACTCCGCCTTCGACGTATCCGTAACCCGGACGGCTCCCCCATCCTTTGAACTTAACAGATTTTGGCGGTCCCGCCTTCATCCAAGAGGTCGAAGACATGGATGAGGACAAAAACGACCCAGAAGCTCAAGACCGCTCCGACTAGACGACAAACCCGGTCCGAAAAAGACCTTAAACTAACCACTCCTGGGCATGACCTTAAAAGGCCCAAATAGTGCGCAATTCACTTATTCTTCCCTTTTATTGCGCCCATTTTTCCTCTACCACACTCACTTTATTTCTCCACATTATTATCACCCAGAATCACTTCAGTAGTGTGTAAAATGTCTTCGATACCCGCCGTCCCAACTACTCAGCATTATTGGTCTTTATTTGACCCTATTGGGATATTATGACTCACAGATTACATGTAGATGGACTTCTATAACCCATTCCTCAACCCTTCTCGTTTTTTAGTTTATATGGGTTCGAGCTAGGTATGGCACTGGGTTTGCGATTTTATCAATACACCCCCCCATATCACCGTGTACTACACCTCCCGACCTGCACCCTGATATGAAGTCCCATGTCGTCTTACCTTACCTCAGTTTAATTCCCTCTCATTTCTTTTTTCTTGCTACTTCCTTTTCCTTTCAACCATGCCTTCCTCTCACCTGCTGTGCTTGCCATCTTTTCCTTCAAGCCCATAAGATCCTCTGTTCACCCCGACCAACTCCTTCACCCTCCTTCCTTCTTTTTCTCTTATAAAAATAACAAATTCAGTGATTTGTCGAGGCTAATGGAGAGGCAGTGTTACATTTTTCCTTACACTCTCCACTGAACCCCCAACCCCACATGTCTCTAGTACGTTCCATGACCTCAACATGCTTACTGATCATGTACCATGCTCAGTCATCCCCTTCCAAGCGTTTCCACCATGTTCTACTACATACCACCTATATCACATTCCACACCATTCCCTTATATTCCATAGGTCTATATAAGCTGTACCTTGTCGAGCATATAGCCTTAAGCTTATGCTCTTTGTTCTTACAAGCTCATTTGCTCACCCATGAGTCCAGCGTGCCCTCCGTCATAACCCGACTGCCCGCCACCACATCTATCATATGCGACTTACCAAATACCTCGTTGTCACTATCTTCATCGTACACCTCGTCTGGATCTCCCACCAACTCCGATTATGTCGCATCCAGAATCCCGACCACTCGTTGAACCTCTGAACTTAACAGCGCCACTATTTACTCAGAAATCCCCATACCACTATTATCTGGTGCAATCACAAAAACCTTTCCTACTTCCGCTCAGACCACCGGTTATCACCCCGACAATCACAATGGAACCTCTACCTATCCCAATTTGACTACTCCATCACACACAGACCAGGAACGTCCATACCCAGTGCAGATGCTCTATCCTGACGCGCCAATCATGGTGAAGAACCCAATGAACAGTGCACCATGCTACCCGAAACCCTATTCATAGGCAAAATTAATGTCGATCTCTACACCTGAATCCAAACAGCTCAAGAAACCGATATGTTTGCCACCACCATTCGAAACACAAAATGTCTTAAAATACCATCACCCTTCCGATTCTCCCTCAACGACTAGACCACTGACTCAGGCATCCTTCGATACCAGAAACGAGTGTACATTCCTGACTGTGTAGACATCAAATGCGAAATCCTTCACATTTTCCACGATCTTCCCTCATTTGGCCACCCAGGGTTATTCAAAACTGCACAACTCGTCCGTCAACACTACTGGTGGCCAGGCCTTACCATGTTTATAAAGAACTACATAGGAGGATGCGTGCTATGTCAACAAATGAAAATCAATACACATCCAACTAAGCCACCACTACTTCCGATACCCACGGATCCCACTATGCTGCCATTCCAATCAGTCTCAATGGACTTCATAACTGACTTACCCCCCTCAAACAACTACAATTCCATTATGGTTGTCGTTGATCACGACTCATCTAAAGGAATCATCCTTATTCCTTGTACTAAAACACTTGACACCCTTGGCACGGCCAAACTGTATCATGACAACATTTACTGGCACTTTGGCCTACCCAGACACATCATTTCTGACAGAGGACCCCAATTTGCCTCCCAAGTCTTCCAAACCCTATGCACACGACTTGGCATCAAATCTAAACTTTCCACGGCCTACCACCCTCAAACAGATGGCCAAACCGAACGCACAAATCAAGAAGTAGAAGCATACCTCCAAATTTACTGCGGAACATCACCACACACCTGGACCGATTCACTCACGGACCTTGAATTCTCACACAACATTCAAACCCACTTGGTCACCAAAACATTGCCATTCAACATCATCCTTGGATATGACCCAATTCCAATCCCACCAGTAATAGAAGACACCGATATCCCCTCCCTCTCCCTTCGCCTGAGATTATTGTCCTCTATACGGAAAGAAGTGCTCACAGCACATGACCTAGCCCGCACCCATATGGCGCAACATGGTGCGCGTGGCTTCAAACCATTCAAACTAGGTGATAAAGTATGGCTAGAAGCCACAAACCTACACTTTCCCAATAGATCCTGTAAATTAGCCCCTAAACAAGAGGGACCTTTTCCCATCATCCAGGTCTTATCTCCACTTAACTACCGCCTCAAACTACCGCCCGCATGGAAAATCCACCCCGTATTCCATGCCTCCCTTCTATCTGCTTACACAGAGACCAACACTCACAGACCACCATTCACTCAACCCCCTCCTGACCAAATCGAAGGCCACCAAGAATTCGAAATTGAAGCCATAGTCTCCCACAAGGGAAATGGAACCCGACATCGCTTCCTTGTCAAATGGACCAGCTACCCTTCATCTGAAAACCAATGGCTACCCGAAACAGCACTGTCACATGTGACAACCACCCTCAAAATGTATAAAAGAACAAAAAACCTGTAGACCAAGTCCCCAACAACCCACTTCTATGTCCACCACCCCCACCGAATGCCCATCCCACCAACATGCCCAAACTCAGACCTCGCCAGTCGACCCACTGTCTACATCAACACCAACCACCACCTCTGGTACCTGGCTATCGTCATACCTGGAGGACTTTTTGTTCTCGTATCCGTCATCTACTGCTTCTTCCCTACCCACCACTCCACTGTCAACACCACTACCAACTGCCTCAACTATGGTTACGTCAACCCTCGAGCCCACCTCCGACAATCTAACTACCACGCCGATCGCAGACAATACCACTCCCGACTCGCAAATGTCCAACAACCGTACCTCACGGTTAGCCCCACATGCCCGCCGTCACCGCCACTCCTCTACCCCACCCCCGACCCCGGCACCGGCTTCCGCAACCCGCTCTTCCTGGGGGATCCCCCACAGGACCTGGTCAAGAACGACGCTCTCCCCCCATACCCTCCTCCAACATATCCTCCCCCAAGCCGCCCTGCACACCGAGGTGGACCGAGCCCTCCGACAGCACCCCCACCTCAACCTCGTTAACACGAGCCGCAACAACCTCCTCTTTGCGGAAAATCTCCAGACCTCCATCTGGCACATGCAAGAACAGGCCTCTGAACTAGATGAGCAGCTCAACCGCGTTCAGACCGAACTAACACTCTTCCACGACGCAGCATACCGCACACTCATTCTTGAAGACATCCACACAGCCATCATGCATCTCCACCCCCATGCTCACCTGGTACCTGTGGTACGCAATGCCCAAACGCTGCCTATCCCCACTGCACCCGCGTCCCCTGCACACTCCCCAATGCACTTTGACCCAGCCACAGTCAACCCCAGCGGGGAGCCCAATGCGCTTGTCGTCATGGTCGAACGGCGACCCGGCCCCACATTCACTCAGAGACGACACCCACCCATGGCACAACACTGCAACATGTGCAACTCATGCAATCACAACACCCTCGATTGCGCTGAATACACATGCCCAGGCTGCCACGTTTCCACCCTGGGTCACCGCTTTTGCAACTGCCCCCACCACCCGTCCCACCAACCGCCGATCCCTGTCCCTGCCCAAGAATCCCCAACGTCCCCCACCCAGTCACCATCACCCACGGACACGTCACTCCCCGCCTACACACAGACGGTCCCAACGCAGATGCACCAACTCCCCCTGACCAACTCCCACTGGGGACCAGATGGAGTACGATGGAGTGTGTACGTCAACGATGACCATCAACCGGTATGGCGACCCCGTCCCACAACTGCAGCCATATGACTTCACACCGACTTTGGAGGTCCTGCCTTCGTGCAAGAGGTTGAAGACATGGATGAGGACGAAAACAACCCAGAGGCCCAGGATCGCTCTAACTAAGCAACAAACCCAGTCTGAAACTGACCTTAAACTAACTACTCCTGGGCATGACCTTAAAAGGCCCAAATAGTGTGCAATTCACTTTTTCTACCCTTTTTCCGTGCCCATTTCCCTCCTCTACTACACCCACTTTTTCCTACATTTCATCACCCAGAATCGACTCAGTAGTGTGTAACACCCCTTTTATACCCGCCATCCCAACTACTCAGCATTATTGGTCTTTATTTGACCCTATTGGGATCATATGACTCACAGATTGCATGTTGACGGATTTCTATAACCCATTCCTCAACCCTTCTCGTTTTTTAGTTTATATGGGTTCGAGCTAGGTATGGCGCTGGGTTTGCAATTTTTCAATACACCCCCCCATGTCACTGTGTATTACACCTCCTGACCTGCACTTTGATATGAGATCCCATGCCATCTTACTTTAGATCCGTTTAATTCCCACTTCAACCCCCTTTTTTCACCTTTTCTTTCTCTTCCCCCCCCTCCATCTCTGCACTTGCCATCTTTTCCTCCAAGCCCATAAGCTCTTCCTTTTCTTCGCCCAACTCCGTCACCCTCGTTGCCCCCTCTTTTTCTCTTATAAAATAACAAATTCAGTGATTTGTCAAGGCTAACGGAGAGGTAGTGTTACATTTTTCCTTACACTCTCCACCAACTCCCAACCCCATATGCCTCTAGTACGTTCTATGACCTTGTGCGCTTACTGATCATGTACCATGCTCAGTCATTCCCTTCCACACACTTCCATCATGTTCTACTACATGTCGCCCACATAGTATCTATACGTTTCCATCCCATTCCATAGGTCTATATAAGCTGTACCTCGTCGAGCATACAGCCTTAAGCTTATGCTCTTTGTTCTTACAAGCTCATTTGCTCACCCCTGAGTCCAGCGTGCTCTCTGTCGTAACCCGACCGCTTGTCGTCATATCTATCGTATGTGACTTACCAAGTACCTCATCGTCACTATCTTTGTCGTACACCTCATCCAGATTTCTCATCAACTCCGATTACGTCATATTCGGAACCCCAACTACTTGGCGAACCCTTGAACTTAACAATACATGTACTGTGGGCACTAGTTACTAGTTATACTTGGCCCCTAATGTTGTTGTTGTTATCATTGCGTGATTATCTGTATTACTCAGATTTGAGTCAGTAGCTTGAGCTAGTTATTCATAGCAACTACATATTAAGTTGCTTTGCTTATGTAATATATTTTAATACCTGCCCTGCCCTTGATAGCCCTCACTGAACAGAACCTGCATGAAAGCCAAAAATCAGTAAGCACAACATTCGAGCGTGTCGCTTCAACTGTCACCATTCAGGAAAGGGATGACAGTCAATAAAGGAGGGGATGTAAAAGACATGAGTAAAAAAAATGAGTAGACGTAAGAGAAATGACAACAAAAATCAAAAAGGGAAGGAAAGGGTTTACATGCGAGTACAAACAAGGACGGAAGGGATGAGGTAAGACAGTAAAAGAGGAACAGGGGATTACGTCAAGGCAGGAAAAGGAAGAAAATAGAGATGCCGAGACCGGCAGGCCCGGAGATACGGGGGCCGACATATCTTGTCAGGGTCCATAATTTCGCGGGTATAGAACCCTCTACCTAAAGGTATCGGGAATTACTACTAATCGTATCATCCCCATTACAAAAGGATCCCCATCTACAAATCATAATTTTGAGCTTCCACGCAATTAAATTACTGATGGAAAACTCTACATAGAGCTAAATGAGCTATTTAAAATGGGTGTGGTTGTTTCTTGAAATTGCAACCAAGAAGAGCTTCCGGACTGAACCTATGTAATCACCTACCTGTCTGAGTATCAAAATTAGGGCAACAATCTACGACGATCATTTGTATAAAAAGGGCCTAAGGCCGATACTTTCTAAGATTCAGCTTATAAACAAATGGCAAAATACATAACTTTGTAATAGAGATCATACTGCGATAGTGGCATACAAGAAGTTCGTACGAATTTAGTCATTCGCATACCTTAGAACATTTTATGCATCTCTACAGCTAGGACACCAGAGCAGCAATTTATACCAAAACGCTGTGAAATTTACTTCTCAAAATCTTGCGAGTACATGATGTAAAAATTGCGGAAAATCGAGAAGTTTTTTAGCTTTAGGCGAACTGTGTGTCGCTTACAGTTTCGACTCTGTAGCTTGTTCCTCCGTTTTCACCCCTTTCGGCGGCCTCATTTAGATGGACAAGTAAACGACAACCTACTATGCAGGGGATAGTGGTGGATGAGATCACGATCTTCACGATATTGACGGCCGGACTGTTGATACCGAATTGATCCAACCGGGACAGAATGATGTGTACCGCGCTGCACTCCATTATTCTGAAAAAACGCCGTCAAGTAGATAGAGACAGAAGAAAGGGGGAATAATTACAGGACGAAGTAGATGGCTTGATCAAGGACAAGCACTTTAACGAGGCTAACGCCATTGAAGCCGGCTGATTCTCGCCAGAAATCGGCAGCTTTATAAAAGGCTAGGAACATCAGGGCGAGTTCAAAAGCAAACGGGGCTACCCTGTTTTAACGTGAATATTATTTCACTCGACGGGTTTTCGTACGGACCAGTAGAGAGTATCAAGTAAAGGAGGTATCGCATCGCCTTGACCACAGAACGCAAATCCAACCGCCCCTCCTACAGATACTAGTCCACCGTTGGTGAGCTGTCTGACTGGAACCGGAGAACCTTCACTTACCTTCCTCTATTTTAGCCGTGCTAATTGTAACTCCTATCATAAAAACTGATTCCAAGGCAAACAGGACTTTAAGGCACACGGCCAACTTCTTTGCTGTAAAAACATTGTTACAGCGGCGGAGTGTCGATGGCAAATTCGCTGTAAAGCCACGTACGTTCGGACCATAATGCAAGGACTCTCATTAAAAGGACATCTGCGGCAAGCGTAAGGATGAGGATATGAACAAGACTGAGGAGAAAGACTAGATTCAAACAGTCTATCAGAACAACGGTCATCACATCTAAATTTGGGAACTCTTATGTTAGCTTTGTCACCGTTAGTGCGAGTAATAATCGCAAATGCCCACCTCCCATATCCTCCGACCAAACGGAAAAATTGCCTGTATTCTCGTTAGCCTGTGACCACGATGGGGGGAGTTTATAATCTCCTTACACCTAGAGTGTTGTGAAATTCCTGAGGCAGTGACATGAGATCGATGACGTGATACACTTACAGCCTTAGGTCCACATGGGAGGTATATTCTGGGTGTATTCAAGTTTCAGTAAGTCTATCCGTTTATGTAGATTTATCTGGCATTGCAGGCTGCGAGCTCACGTCCTATACCCGACAGTACAGCGAAAATTCCCACGTATCGATTCTGCGAAAAGGCGTGCGTCGAATCAAATATCAGTGGCTCGTTAAGGGGAATATGAGACGTGATGTTTGCTTACGAGAAAATAGATTATACTGGCGGTCTTGCGGGGTGCACTCTTCGTGACGGTAGATTGCATAAGGTGAACAGTTGATTTGAGCAGGAATAAAAGACTCACCCAGAAGTACTTAATCTGAACCGACAGGGAAGATACGATCAGAATAGAAGCAGGTGAATACCGGATGTCTGCTTGCCTCTTTATCAAAGGAAATGACTGCGAGGACCGTACTCAGAGGAGTGTCCAATGGTATTGTTAACGGACTCAACTGGTGTCATAACAAAGAACGGAAGCAAGTGCGACTAGGACGTAGATGTTGCTCCCATAAAAGGAAAGTAAGAACGGGATTTCACTGGGATCAATAGGCGTGACACTAGATCGAGTTGACAGCATTGTTGACAGTGCTCGCAATATCAATGTACGCAGTGGGAGACTGAGCCGAGGCGGACGATGGTAGTTTCTTCTGTGAGGGATTGTACTAGCGATGAGCTTATATGGGAAAGCAGAGTAAACTGAAGGCTTCTACGAGTCGCTACGTGTCAAGCTCGCTAGCGGAAACCGGACTCCAAAACCAAATTTATTCCACGATCAACTTCGCTGCGTTGATATGTTGGCATCCCATCCTTCGCCGTTGTAGAACCGTTTACTGAAACTGTGCCTGACAGGCCCCACAGCTGATGAACATTGGGAGAAGTCCCAGTATTGTGTCTTATATTTTCTATCGCTTCTCCAACTTGATAATAGAAGATAATGGAGGTAGATCTCCACACGGCACCAGCTATGTATAGAGAGAAAACGGAAGGTCAGCGACATGGTCTTGATTCCGATTTGAGTATTTTTAACCTTTCAAATACTGCTTCTTCCTCTGCCGCTCTTTGTATTTTTTTACCAGTCAGCCCAGTAGCAATTCTCCAGCCACTATTCAATATTGATGACAGCCTCGGCGTTTACCATCTCTTGCGGATTCGATAGTGTGTCGGCAGCCATGTTTGGTCACTAGTGACGGGGCCTTAGCAAACTTAGGGCGAACCTTCCGGCATTCTTATCATCATGGTGAATTCCGGACAATCAGTGATTTGATTGAACCTAGCCACTGTAATGAGAACTTAGAAGTTAAGAACGTTTTAGTTCGGTACCATCATTTTCTAACCGGTTTAACTTGTACGCACATCCGCAGCCGAGTCCCGACGGATCAGAAGCACCATGACTCGGATGAAGATCACACGTACCCATGGGGAGATTCGTCGAATATATATGCCGCCGCTGCTATATTAGAAAATGTAGTAAGCGGAGGACAGGCTACCGAGGCGAGGTTGACCAGCTGTCTTCATCGAGTCTGATATTATGGATTTAGGAGCGCATCGTTAGCAACCGCAAACCGCAGACAGAAAAACAGCCTGAGGCGTAACGCAGCACGAGGCCCGTTGGCGATGTGACTGTGCGACTACATTTGGTATTTAGGTCACACGCCCGTGAAGTTTTAGTTGTAGATGTACAGTCAATCACCGGTCAACAGGACAGCACCGGTCAATGGGACACCGGCATAGAGAGTGCTATATCCACCCGATTTTCATCATTATTTTTGCATTTTGCAAGTAAGCATGTACCTCTGACCTCGAGTACAGTGAGGCAGCCTGTTTGAATGAGAAATGAGCAAGGAAAAGCAAAATTACCCGTAAAATCCTTAGAATAAAGATTTGCCAGAAACAGTTAGCAGAATGTAAAATGTAAAGCACTATACATGGGAAGCTTAATTCTACTGGGTTTAATAACAGCATAAAGCAGCTACAGGTCAAAAAAAATCTCATCACAATCGAAGAGGAAATGGTAGAGAAAAGGTCAAAACAAAAGGCGAGGGGTGGCCTCCCAGTCACCATCGAAAACCATGTTTCCTGTTTAGGAATCCTGCATTTGTCATCGCGTAGCCTCTCCTTCCTTTTTGCTATTCATGGGTTTTGACATGTCGTGGGAATGACTTGTCCCATTGAGTGGTGCAGGCTCAATTTCACCGGATTTTTCTTTTCTGCTATAT
Source organism: Coniferiporia weirii (assembly GCA_024195185.1). NCBI lineage: Eukaryota > Fungi > Basidiomycota > Agaricomycetes > Hymenochaetales > Hymenochaetaceae > Coniferiporia > Coniferiporia weirii. Next base: position 9,980 of record JAKOPK010000087.1, read on the forward strand.
CTCACTCAAATCTGCTCAGTTTCCTCCCAAATTGTGTGCAGTGATAGCCAGCTCCCAGCTGTACATAAATTTAATTCTATATTCAAGATGTTGCTCACTGAAGTGTGAGAATTAGCTTATCTAGCTCCGGTGTCCCAATGACCGGTGATTGACTGTATGCTCTTGGTCGGAATCAACCACGACAAAAATTCTGATCAACGGGGACCGACCCGTGCTGTGATGGCACGCCTCAATATTTCTTACAAAAGACAATTTGAAGTTGCTGAGACTTGTCCGCCAATCGTTCTGGCGTGACGTCACTAACCATGAGTTACCGCGACGCGTTTCCTGTAATCGTCTGAATCCTGATTTGTCTCCCCGACCACCACCACGACCACCACCAAAAACCACTTACTCCGACTTCATCGCTTCATCGTTTGTTGTCATGCTTCGAGTCAATTATTTCGGAGCAGTTTGATCCCTGGATTTCTCAGAGAAACTTCCAATGCTGTTGAGGACCAATGTGATTTACTTCTTGACTCAGTGACTGGCAGAACCTGATATGAATTCCAGAGTCTAGCATCGGAGTAAAAACTTGAGGAGAGGCCCGTCAACCTACACCGTCTCCTTAAGTGTACTGTGTGTGTAAAAGTGCAATTTTTGGTCAGACATACTAGCAAATGATTTCTTATTTCAGTTCTGTCCGGCTCGTTGCGATATCTTTGGGGCTTTATTGTATGCTCTAGTCATACGGGCCTCTCGTGTCCTTTCCACCTACACGTGTTCCCAAATGTTCAAGTGGTGCGTGTCGCGCTGCATCTTGTTTGAGTACAAGTCGCTTCTATCAGCCGTAACATGTAATCCTGAGCTGGATATCATGTAAAACTGGCCAGGAAGTCGTTTCCCGGAACGCACCCAAGTGTTCGGTCTGTTTTCGCCGGGCTATACGAGCCTTTCCTATCGGTTTATATCCTACTCAACGGCCAATCCTCTGTTCCACAGGTGGCATGAAAAATACAAGTAGTGTGCAGGTACGGCTGCAGAAATCATGCAAATGACAGCCATCTTCGCCTAACAGCCAGTAACAGCTCGTAACACAGCTCGTAAGAAATTCAGCCGAGCAGGCCCTAGGCCTTGATCTAAGCGAGGTTTTGCACGCAATACCAGCCTCCAGTCCATCTTGTGTGGTAATTTGCGTAAACGAGGCGTTATACATTGGTATACAAATGCGCGATTATAGGAAGACAGAAGGAAATTGAAATGAAGGAATAAAGTAAAGGGTAAACTAGGCTTTTTTATTTATAGCTTTGTAGGGTTTTGAACGACCAGAGAACGACCGGTGTGCTGAGCCGAGCGGCAGGGTATTGCCTTTTAGGGATAGTTTCCAGCATGATGCCGAGTCCAAGATAGGCGGTGGATGAACAGCTGTGTCATGAAATGACAGGCATTTGGCTTTTTTTAGGTCGTCTCTGGATGCGTTCGGAATTTCGGAATAGCCAAGCCGGAAGAAGAAATAAAAGGAATGGAAAAGGGATATGGAATGTGCCGCATACGACAAGGCGGAAGGGGAGAGCATTGGGAGAGGGAGAAAAGGGAAGAAAAGGATAGAGGAAAAAGGAAAAAAAGAAAAAGGAAAGGAGATGAGAAAGGGGTTGGAGGGTTGGGGGGGAGGGCGGACAGAGCACCTCCCTCCCCCAAATCGGCACTGCTGCCACCTAAAAACTCTAAGTCACCGGACAGAGAAAGACCAGCGTAGCAGCTTACAAGCCTCGATTTCGCTCCCACACCATACTTGGGGCGTCCCGTCCACTCGCCCCCCCTGCCGGTACAAGTGCACATTGTGCATATGTAGCCGACACCCTGTCACTGTTTTACAGCAAATATGACTTGAGCGCGGAGAAGTAAGTAAGCGTCCATAACGACGATGACGACCTAACAGTAGACGCGTACCAATGTGCTGCCCGCATTTGCTTTAATCTAACGTGCCGGACTTGGAAAATGGATGGACGAGGTGGCCCATCAAGAACTAAAAATGGCCGACGTCAGCTTGCCGCAATCGGAGAGAACAACGGAATCAACGGTTTACTTTAGCCTCTGTCCGGCACGTTTCCGCCACCAGTCGCGAGGAGCCTTCTTGGATGTCGCGGTCGGGCTATCTACTCACGTGGAGGTGGCGGAAGGGGTTGCCAGGCGCGGGATCGAAGTCGCTGTGGCGTGCGTCTGGACAGTGAAGCGTCAGCCACACACGAGCGGAGAGAAGAGCGGAAGAGAAGAGTCTTACGACGACGACGAACTGGCTCGTAATACCATCACCCATCTCGACAAGCAGAGGCGTCAACCGAATTATGAAACGGCCTCACACCAACATGGTGCCGCATATAGTCGAGTACTCGCAGAGGATAGGAGGCGAAGTGGATGTGGGGTGATGGTGAAGGAAGAGAGAGGAATGATGAAGGGCTGTGAAGGAATCCGGGGAGATTTTATAGATCTCTGAATGCCACTGGGCTGACGTGATTTCTGGGCTGACGTGCAGCTGGTAAGTCATTTTTATTTACCTATGAGGCTAACGTCGATCATGACGCTGCCGCCCGCGCCCGTCGAACGATGATGAAAGTGGCAGGGTATGGTGACCACTACTAACATTAGCAATAATCAATAGGGCTGGGAGGCTGCCATTGGCGTCTTCGGAGCATGGGACTTGATGTGTGTTGGCTTCCTCGCGCACTGACGGTGGGGAGAGGCTGTGCTCTATCTTTGCGGTTCAGATTTCACGGGAAGCCCTTATTTGCCTGAGTGATTAGGATGGACCTACTACTTGCTCCGAGGTACGAGAACAGGCGTGCAGGGAGAAGTTGGTGATTTGATTTTTCGGTGCTCAAGTCAAGGTTTGCCGCCGGGACGCGCGCGTCGCGTAGTTAGGCTTTAAGCGGAGATCAACTCTATAAAGTATGCAAGTTCACTTTGAGAGATCCTCTGAAATGGTTTTCGCCATGATGGTGCCCGAAATAGATACGATATTAATAGCTGACGCGCTCTGTGACAAGTCAGCACACAGTACTCATGAGTCAGCCACTTTACTAGTTGTACTCTCCAATCCCACTAAAAGCACTCTGCAAATCCCAAAAGAGCCAGCAAGTGGCGCACCAGTGATATCGCCAGAGTCGTTTGTCTATATTCGGATGCCAAGACGTCCGACCTAAAGTATAGTGTTGCATGCCAGTACAGAGAAGTGCGAGGAATTGTCAACGTTAAACCCGAATAAACGGAAACAAAACAAGGTGTGCGGCTTGTAGGATTAAAGCGGAGACTTAATATACTATTCGAGATACTAAACAAACGTTAAGATAGAGAGACAGGGATACAATGGACTACATAGTCCATTCCCTTAATAAAGTTACGTGAGCATATGCAATTACAAAAAATGGCGCCTACTCTATGGATATTAAGCTTGAAATTCTTTACATACAGTGTATCGTTATACAGGATGACGAGGAGGAGTCGACGCGCACAACTCGATAAATGTTTACACTGGGATCTACATGAATTGTATGCCGCTCATGGTTTTAATTCTGTAACTTGTGCCTCCATTAACGCCCTTTTCTGCGGCCTCGTTCAGGTGGACCAATAGCCGGCAACCTACTATGCAAGGAAGGGTGGTGGATGAGAGCATCATCTGGATTATGTTGATGGCCGCGCTAGTGGTGCCTAATTGATCTACTTGAGAAAATATGATGTGCGCCGCGCTGGACGCCATTATGCTGAAAAGCACCGTCAAATCGATCAAAGGCGGAAGAAAGGATAAATATTTACAGGACGAAATAGAGAGCCTGGTCCTGGACAAGCACTTTGACGAGACCCATACCATTGAATCCGGCTGTTTCTCTCCAGAAATTAATCGCTTTGTAGAGAGCCAAGAACATCAGAACTAGCTCAAATGCGAGGGGAGCTGTCCTGTAATAAAGTGAGCATGCAGTAGCCACACGGCGGCCTTGATGACAGACCAGTATATGATTTCGAACAGGGCAGAAACCCCGTTATCGCCGCCGCAGAAAACAAAACCGTCCACCCCTCCCACGGAAACTAGTGTAGCCGGTCAGCTTTTTTAACCGGAACCTGGGGATATATATGCCTCACCTTTTACCATTATATCGGAGAAAATTAGAATTCCTAGCATGCAAAGTGACTCTAGTACGAACAAAGTTTTAAGGCACACAGCCAACTTCTTTGCTGCCAGAGTTTAGCTATAGCGAAGGAGTTTCAAAGGCGAATTCTGGGAGTTACGCACATTCGGACCATAATGCAATGACTCTCATCAGGAGAATATCTATAAAGGCTATGATGAGAAAACACGGATAATAGTTGAGGGGAGAACCGTACAGTCAATCAGAACAATAGTGACCCAATCTAAGGATATCCAATTAGCTTCGCCCCCATCACGAGCAATAAAAGCAATTACTCACCTCCAATATTCGCTGCCCAAGTGGAAAAATTGCCTTTACTCTTGTCAGTCCATTGTTGTGATAGAGGGCCAACGGTCGACTTACATCTACAAGATTTATAAGTTCTTGAACAGTGGAGTGTAATTGATGACATGATGTGCTCACAGCATTAGGTTTGAGTGGAGGGAATAATCTGAGTTTCGTTGAGTGATTTAACCGCTATGCAAACTCATTTATTCATATAGTGAGCTCACATGTTATGTCTGTGAGTACAGCAAAGATTCCGATGTAACGATTCTGTCATCGAGAATACAAACAGATAATTAAAGTTAGTGGTTCGCTCGCAAACGCATTAGACATCCCGTTTACTCACGAGGAAGTAAACTATGCTGACAACCTTGCGAGGAGCACTCTTTGTTCCAAAAAGCCGCATAAAGTCATTAAGAGGATCAAAAAGTGTTTAAATCCGAGTCCTACCCAGAAGTGTTTAACCTGAATCACGACGGAAAAATGCGGTTAATGAAAGGACAAGCAGATATTAAGGATTTTCATACATACCTCTTTATCAAATGTAGTGACTAGAGGGACAAGATAAGAATCGTCTTGGTTTAATTGTACTCTGATAAGACTCAGCTAGTATCGTAGCAAAGAATTGTAGCAATTGCGACTTCGACGTAGGCTGAATCCTTATAGGTGGAGACAATGGATAGAAGAACGCTCGGATCGATAGGCTCGACACCGGATCGAGTAGACAGCATTATATACGACTTCAGTGATTGAGTTGTGTACACTGTACAGAGTAGGAGCGTCTAAGTCGAGGGGAATATTGGAGATTTCTTCTGGTCGGACTCGTGCCATTCGGAGACGAGCTTTTATAAGATAGTCAAAGAAACGAGGACTCCTACGTCAACCAGACATCGCCTTTCTCCCCCGCCGAGCTCAATACGTCCGCCAACGGCGATTCCGAATAAGTCCTGTGGTGGCTGTTCTAAAGCCCAAACGCCCAAGTTGGCGCCGACACCAGTGATTGATCTTCTGAGTCACCGCCACCGATGATGGTTGATGATGATCACTTATGTAAGTTACTACATATCATCGCAGTTGGTAGGCGGGTTTTGCCGATCATACTACATAACTGCTTTCTTTTACTTCAAACAAAATCTAGGCTGTTCGTGCCTAAATGTTCCACAGCACAAACGCCGCGACGACGGTATGCTCCTCCAGGTTTATTTCTCAGCTCGACATTGATGCATACAGTCCCCCATCCCCCTAACCTACTACGGGAGTAGCTTTTTCTGAATTCTGCGGTCCTCAAGGAGAGAGATCCCTAAAACGACAGGCGTTTTATAATATTGAAAAATGCATCACTGCGTGCGATGCAATTGCAAAACGTACGAATATAGCAGTTTGGAAAAATTCATTTCAGGGGGACCAAGAACTTATCCCCGTATCGAGAACACAGTCGGGCAATTACCAACGGAAGGATGTGCTTCATCAGATCGGGACAAGATGTGAAACTGAGGACGCAGGGTCCGCCGAAGTCAGTGCGACGGAGCAGCAGGGATGATTAAACAATGATGAGTCTAGACGCAGGAGATTTGCCAGAAACAAAGCGCAACTTCGCGGAAGGCAGCCGTATTAGTAGGGAAGACTGATGGCAATATTGACACAGTACGTAGGCAGGGCGAACTGAGTGAGCTCACAGGCACTCGTCAGCGTAAGGTTTCAACTTCTCCAAGGTAACGGAGATGCACGGGGAAAAGGCTGGATCAAAACATGCGCCCGCAAGAACACAGCTGTAAGTATCAGTGCTGGAGAAGTCGTGAAGCTGCGAACGGAGCGGAGAAGTAATCTCTGTTCAAATTGAGTCTGTACACCATCATTTTAAAATCACGTCAGACACTTGACTTAAAATGGTTAAGCTCGATATCCACAGCATAGCTTGAGTATTTGTAATTATCCGAGAAAGGAGTGTTGGATATGCAAAAGAGGAGCACAAATGAAACCGAGACGTTCGCTGTATACTGTGACTAGCTGGTATTCGGGACCCTTCCGTAAGTACTTAGTGGTCATGATCGTACCAGCGCAACGCGATAAATGTATCGTCCAGCCGTCTGGCAGATCATTGGAAATGAATACTGGCAGCTCGCCCTACGTGACGCGAGGAATCATGACAACTGCGAACTTCAGTCCGTAAGAGCTATCATTCTGCCTGTTGATAGTACCTTCTAACAGACCCAAATGGAGTCGACAAATTGGTAATTTTGCGCTAAGCTTCCATGGTGAACTCTTCCGTTGCGATCAAGAGAGGCAGTAGAGTGGACAGTAAAACCAGAACTGGAGATGATCCGTACAGTCGGGATCTGCCAACTAATGAATGTCCATGTTTTTTTTGCGAAGTTGCGACAGAAGGAACGGCCCGGGCCGATCCAAGGTATGCACGAGCATCGACAAATCCATAGGGATTGGGAGATAGGTTCTCTATACGATTTCGTTAACCAAGTACATTGCTAAGTTCCGCAAACCTTAAAAGATGGTTTCGTAAATGCGCGGACGTGGTGAATAGAGCGCACTTAATGACCTGTGCACGGGCGCTATTTAGTGCGAGGGTCGAACCGATTTGCTTTCATGACAACGTGTGTTGCGATCCCATCAGCTTTATAGAAAACAGGATCGGAAAGCACCTCATCGCGGCTTTTAGCACGCCTTGAGCGCAATGACATTCTCTGATCCACCCCCTGTTTCAGGTACTACTAGCGCATTGTCTTCCTTGTCGCAACTTGAGTTTACCGCACAGAACAGCTCCATAGATCGCCATGGACATTTGATTTTACCGGGCATGAAATTGTACGAGCGAGCGCTCAAATTGTGCTGTGCTACCAAGCAGATACGAGTCCGGCGGTTCTAGTCAGGGTTAGAGAACCGCCCATAACAGGCGAGATAAGGGCTTGAAGCAGCTCGACGTCAAGCTCAGACTGCGCTCAAGTAAGTCTATAGGATGTCATATATGGAACAAGCTGGCAGGGCGTGCACCCCTTTGACCAACACTTTATGTTGCGTGGAATGGATTAAACTTGAATGCGCACAAGGACCCTCCCGAGCATGATCAATTAGAACACCCAAAACAGGTCTATAGTCGTATACGGGAGTCAAAGATGATGTGCCGCGTCAAGACTTCGACGGTGGATCCAATTTCTGCGGCTCAGGTTCCTCTTGCGACTGGCTCTTGTCTTCGTAGCCATCCGCATACACGCTGTGCCAAAAGGGTCGCGCACGCAAGTTCAAATGCGGCAGATGGAATGGGGTCAGAGCCAAGGACTTACTCAGGCGCCATTCCTTCTTCTCGCTCGGTGTGATTCGTAACGCGCAGATACAGCATTGGGAGCATGAATACCAGTCCGGCGACGAGGAGCGCCCATGTCGAAAGGAAAATGTTCATGAACCTGAAGGGCGGGTAATGCATATGAAGTACCCGAACCACGGTCGATAGGCATGCACGTACGGAAGCCCAATTGCATCTGCGCGCCAGACGCCAGCCGCACCTGCCGATTGGATTGACTTATCTGCAAAACGAAAGTAATCAGTTGAGCCACACGATCTTCCTTAGCACGATCATGTCGAACCACGCACAAAAGCCCGACAAGAAAGCAAGTTTGGCAGGGTCGTTCGACATGGCTCCCACCATCCAATACGCAGCAGTCTGCCACATAGAGCCTAGCAATGCGCAAAATGCGTAAAGCCATACATGTGCAACGTAGCCTGAGTCATGGATATCCATAGGTTTAGACAGTTTTATGGAGCTGCGTGTGTACGTTCTAGTGGTAAACATAGCAATAGGTCAGCCATCAGACCGTGAACGCAGGGTAAGAAAGTGAATCTATTGAGCACCTCTGGTAAAAATACGCCCAGATGTGCACGACGAAAACCATAATGAAGAGGACCACCCAACCCGCAAACGCACGAGTACGTCGCGCGAAGTGTTTGCTATCAAGGACCAGACCGATCGCGACGGCGCCAGCCATTTGTGCGAGCCAGTATACAATGTTGTTCAGCGAGCGCGCACGGATGGTGAACAGCGCTCCGTTGTAATCGTTGAATTCTAGTCTCGCAGAGTATGCCAGTTAGTTCCAATCCTAGACTTTTTCGACTGAACGGAAACGCACGCCAAGTTAAGAACCAGTTGGATGCGAAGAACATTGGGAAGAGTAAGAGGATCGCAGGGTCATTACGAAGGGTGAGCCAGAGCCCGAGAAGCTCTGCCCGCCAAGAGGGACGCCGCGGCGTGACGACCCGCGTACCGTCTGTACGGACCATCTTGTTCGGATCCGTCATGAGAATGGGGATGACGACGCCGATGCAGGTAAGGATGAGGAAACCAATCTGTCCGGGTTGAGTCGGACACATATGAGCGATGACCTAAGACCAAGCTTCACCCACATAAGTCCCATTGCCAACTGCAGAGAAACTAATGAGAATACACGATCAGGGAAAGAGTGAAGGAAAGCAGCTTACCGGAACCGGCCTTTGTGTGCAATGCGAACGTCCTCAGAACGCGGAACGACGAAAAGAGGTTTAACGTACAGTAGAATTGAAGTTTTGGCCTAAGGACACGGCTGCACCGACAACTCCACCTATATTGTATACAACCCAGAAAATGCTGATAAAGCGCCCCTTCTGGCTTTCTGTCAGGGCGGCGTTAGGATGAACTTATCGCACCCGAACGAAAAGTGGGACATACCAACTGGATATGCAAGCATAAGCGAGCCCTGCGCAGTCCAAAGAGGACCGGCACAGAGTCCGTCGATAGCTCCTGCTGCGATGACAAACGCTCCAGCATTTCTGTGCAGATTCAAGGCGCTATGGAGGATTGTAAGCTGACACGCCAGACGAGAAAAACAGCGTTCCAGTACAGAAAAGAACCGATGTAGAGCGCATAGCCAGTAGTTCCAAGTAGGAGGGTTAGCCGAGAGCCGAGTTTGTTGTTTATTGATCTAGAACATTTTATAGGGAAAAAATTAGGGACAGCGCGAAAACCACAGAGATTATGCACGCGCGAAATGTCGCGGTAGTGAGGGAAAAGTGAGGTCAGAGCCTGGACAGCGTACCCAGCAAAGAAGGCAGAGACTGCAAAGGTTGCGTACAGCGCAGCGTTGGCGTTAGCGCTGGTGGACGCGTCGAGCTGACCGGCTCCGCCAAGGCCGTTAAGCGCGTTGAACATCCCAGGTCCCATGAAACAGACAAGGCCAAGCATAACGATCTGGAAAACAGGAGTACGATAGAGAGCCTTGGCCCGGGAAGCCAATCCCCCAGCCTGGACACAAGCGACGAATCGTTCTGATAAAGGGTAATCGCCTCCATCATGAGCGCCATTCGAACTTTTCTTCTCGATATCGGACATGTTCGAAGAGTCAAGCAGAGATGTTGCGGCACAAGTGCATAAGCCAAGAGCAAGCCGTGCAAAAGGGAATTGATATGGGGCGAGGAGCCATCACCCACCACGGTGACAAAGAGCCCCGCGGGAAAAGCTTGAAGCCGAAACCGAAAGCTGTTTCAAACGCCTCCAAGATACAATGATTAATAGTAGTGTCGTCAAGCCTATATTTGACACCAGTGTGTAAGTCATATACAAAACACGTAAGTAGAACGCTCGAAGAAGCCGTAATGATCGGCCAACAGTTGTTAATCAGCTCCGAAGTTCTCCAAGCTCCTGTTAGAATTATGTAAAGTGTACCGTTTCGATTTGAAAGTCGTTCATTCAGCGCAGTGAAGGACGGCGGACGGAAGACAAAGAGAGAAAAGGAGCTACATACGTAACAATCATACCGCCCGGACCTTATGTAATGCCGACTCGGCAGTCTCTGAACTCCATTTGAACTTTTTTAGCTTTTTCGCACACACACTTTGACTCGACCGTCTCGAAGCATATTCCTTTATAATCTTGTCTTATGAGTCTCCCATAGACCACACTTCTAATCTCCTAATCTCCCATCTCACCATGCAACATACCTCTATTGTGATGACGGCGGATGGTCACTCTGCGGTGAATGGAGTTAAATTGGATCCCGTATCTGCAAGCGCCTATGCGCCAGTGCAGGAGACGCGGATAGCTGAACTCGATGTACGTATGGAATTTTCAAGCGTGTATATGCGCCTTCACTGATTGAAAATCCGCATTCAGCCTTCCAGGTTAACGGTGAACCTGACGACATCTCCTAAGCCCATCCCTGATCCTTCGACCTTGGTCTTCGGTCAAGTACGCTTTGTGAAATTGTGAAATAAGACAACGGTGCGGCCGACTGATAGCATTTACCCAGACTTTCTCAGACCACATGTTGGTAGCGTCTTTCGATCCGTCAACAGGCTGGTCTGCCCCGGTGATCCAACCGTATCAATCACTGCAGCTTGATCCTGCATCCTCATGCTTCCAATACTGTACGAACCTTTTTGAAGGCATGAAAGCATACCTAGGTCAAGACGGCATACCGAGACTGTTTAGGCCGGAGTTAAACATGAAGCGTATGAAATCATCTGCAGAGCGCGTCGCTTTGCCGGTATGTTTTCCATCTTTACATAAATTTTGGAGCAGACTTTGATCTGCCCATTGCCCAGCCGTTCGATACGGATGCGCTGCTCGCTTTAATTAAAAAGCTCGTCGCAGTCGACCACCGCTGGATACCAGCGTTGCCTGGACACAGCTTATACATCCGCCCGACCATGATTGGTACACGCGCGTGTATGCCTGTTCCTTCCCATTTTATGTTGACGATGTCTTGACCAGACAACATTCCCAGCAATCGGTCTCGCTGCATCGACGCATGCGATGATATACATAATCTGCAGCCCGACGGGGCCGTTTTTCGGCGTGGACTCACGGCGGGTCTCGCTCTATGCCGTACATGACAGTATTCGCGCATGGCCAGGTGGAACCGGCGGATATAAACTCGGCATTAACTACGCCCCAACGTTTGAGCCGCAGCGCCGTGCGGCCGCACGCGGATACATGCAGGTGCTTTGGCTCTTCGGTGAAGACCACAGGATTACCGAAGCGGGCGCGATGAACTTCTTCGTTGTTATAAAGCGCGAGGACGGAGAGCTGGACCTCATAACACCCCCACTCGATGGGACTATTTTGCCAGGCGTAACGCGCGCATCAGTGCTTGCTCTTGTGGGGGCGCATTCCGCCCAAACTCCCCTGCCTGGGCTGTCACCGACTTTACGTTTCCATACACAAGAGCGAGTTATTACCATGCATGAGTTGAAAGAACTATCTGCAAAGGGTGTGCTCCTCGAGGCGTTCAGCGTCGGCACGGCGGCTATCGTCGCATCTGTGGATCGCATTGGGTACGACGAAGGGGACATTGTGCTCCCCGAGCAATCACCCGTAGCAGATTCCCTTCTGGACAGGATTGAGGCTATCCAAGAGGGCAGATTTGAATGGGAGGGCTGGAGCGTGAAGTGTGAGTAACAAGAGTGTACCAGTATGTACGTACACGTACATATGCATGTATGTTTATGAAGTAGAAATCTATGGGATTAGGGTTTGGTATTGGTCATCTGAGACCGGATAGTCCTGACTTACTTTTATGTGCTCAAGTCCCCTTCAGCGGCCCGTATAAAGCAAGCACGGCGACGCACAGGAATACAGTTGGAATAATATTTTACGGCTGTTGGCTGTGAGCATACGGCATGGCTGCAGTGCGCGCGCTTAGCAAGTTGGGGCTGTGCTACCTGTATTCGGTCGGAGCATGGCGCGTGGGAGAGTCGGTCTACCTCTGCCTCCAACCACGACCTTGTCGCTGTCGTCTTCGTCAACGACACCAGCAGGTCTTTTCTCCGTCGACCTCAGCGCCGACGCTCTCCTTACCGACAACACTGTCGACATCGGCTGTTCTGAACGCCTTTCGATCGACCGGTTTTGTGTCTCAGAATCAGCTTTTGCTCTGTCGTTTGCGTGGCCTGGCCTCAGCTGTTCTTGTCTAAAAACACTCGCAGACGCCCTTCCTCGGTCGCTTCTGCTAAAGACTCTTCAAAAATCTCTCTCCGCATACTTTAAAACCTTTTCACGTATATTATAAACTTTTTTTCTCTTTTCAGCTTTTTCATTTTTTGCTCTGCCCCTAATTGTGCGCGCCTACGCCTACTTCTTTGAGGCGCCGCCTTTGTCCTTGCCATCATGCTTGGACACCAGTTTGCTCACTCCGCAGCACCCATCCGCAAGGTGAAAGAAGTCCAATTTGGTATTCTTTCACCAGAGGAAATTGTAAGTCCCGCTGGTTGGTTCATGTGTACGGCGGTCAATTTCTTGACGGATTTTTTTCTACTCCAGAAAGCGTACTCGGTTGCTAAAATCGAGCACCCTGAAGTTATTGATGAGGCGACACACAAGCTTAAAGTTGGGGGTCTGAATGATCCGCGGATGGGGACGACTGATCGCAATTTCAAATGTCAAACATGTGGGGAGGGAATGGCGGAGTGTCCAGGTCACTTCGGCCACATTGAGCTTGCTCGGCCTGTCTTTCACCCGGGTGAGTCTACTTGTTTATTGTTTCGTTGGCTCTCTCTTACCGCGGATGATAGGCTTTTTGGTGAAAGTGAAGAAGATTTTGGAATGTATCTGCGTGAACTGTGGCAGGCTGAAGGCCGATACCGTGAGTGACTGTCCCAACTTCCTCTGCTCGTTTCGCACCCTACCACTCCAAATTTTCTGGGGGCTCTCTCCACATTCCATGGAGAACCCCAAACCCGCACCGCTGCGTTGTCCTCGACAATCGAGGTGTTCTTCCACCCATGATACGGGTCAGCGCGCGTTTTCGGTCGTTTGACTGCCGCGCTGACCATTGCACGTGTCGTGGAGCTGGTTGGGCCGCCGGTCGCGGGTGAAATGGGGGGCTGAACGAGGAGTGCGAAAAAAAGAATTAAAGCAGGCGCGGCCGTGAAACGCTGCGCACTGACTTATGATGGACACTTGTCGGTCGCTCCTCATGCTGTGACGCAGCTGTGAGGATGCGCTTCCGACAACGCACTTGTCTCTGGATGTACCTGCCCCCTGTGTTATACTTTGATATCTCCTTCCCTTTTGTCCGCGTGGAGCGGTTTTTATAGAATCTTACGCTAACATTTTTACCCGCATATCCTGCTCGATCGACCGAATCTATTATAAAACGTTCGTTCTCGAAGTCGGATCCTGCATTCGCGGACAGAATAAGACTGTTCCGCGATCCGAAAGGTCGCATGGCGGCTGTATGGGCTTTTTGTAAAGGAAAGACGATTTGCGAGGCTGATAGCGAACCCGAGGAGGGCGAAGGCGCAGAGAATGTGGAGCCGCAGAAGAAGGGACACGGAGGTTGTGGACATGTGCAACCTCAGATCCGGAAAGAGGGTTTAAAGCTGTTCTTGCAGTACAAGAAGTCGAAAAATGACGAGGACGAGGAGTTTAGGGCGGCACAGCCGGACAAGCGGTTATTTACACCTGCAGAGGTGTACAACGTGCTGAAAAAGATCACGGATGATGACCTAGCGTTGCTCGGCCTATCGGAAGAGTACGCACGTCCGGACTGGATGATCCTTACGGTGATGCCAGTACCGCCGCCGCCCGTTCGTCCGAGTATTACTGCGGACGGTGGAGCAATGCGCAGTGAGGATGATTTAACGTATAAGCTTGGCGATATTATCAAGGCGTCTGCGAATGTGCGAAGATGTGAGGAGGAAGGTGCGCCTGCGCACGTCATCACTGAGTTCGAACAGCTGCTGCAGGTGAGTCGACAACGAGGAAGGAGTAAGACTTGGTTGCTGACCTTGCTGTATCTAGTTCCATGTCGCTACATATATGGACAACGACATTGCGGGTATCCCTCAGGCACTGCAGAAGTCCGGTCGCCCGGTGAAGGCTATTCGTGCTCGGCTGAAGGGCAAGGAGGGTCGTCTGCGCGGGAACCTGATGGGAAAGCGTGTTGACTTTTCGGCGCGCACGGTCATCACTGGTGACCCGAACTTGGAGCTGGACGAAGTCGGCGTGCCGAAGAGCATTGCCATGACGCTCACTTACCCAGAACGAGGTTGGTTGATTTCACGGTGCCCTGTGTGAATCACATAATCTAACGTGCTGTTCCTAAGTGACCCCGTATAACATTGCATACCTGCAAGAGTTAGTGCGGAATGGGCCTAGGGAGTATCCCGGTGCACGATATGTTATTCGCGATACTGGCGAACGTATCGACCTGCGGTACAACAAGCGGGCAGACGCATTCCTCCAGTATGGGTGGGTCGTGGAGCGGCATCTAAAGGATGGAGAGTAAGTGTTACCTCCTATGTGTTATGTGCGGGATATGAATGAATCCTTTTATAGCTACGTTCTTTTCAACCGTCAGCCATCTCTTCACAAGATGTCCATGATGTGTCACCGAATCCGGTTGATGCCATATTCAAGTAAGTCGCAACCCAAATACGTCTACGCTTCGACTCTAATTAATCCGTTTTAGCTTTTCGTCTCAACCTTTCAGTCACTCCGCCGTATAACGCCGACTTCGATGGTGATGAGATGAACATGCAGTAAGTTGAAATTCAAGTATTGGGAGTACATTTTCTCAGCTCTGCACAGTATCCCTCAGAGCGAGGAGACGCGAGCCGAGCTTAGTCAAATAGCTTGGGTTCCGCGACAGATCATCTCTCCGCAGGCAAACAAACCAGTCATGGGTATCGTGCAGGATACACTTTGTGGTGTCCGCAAATTCACACTTCGCGACACCTTCCTCGATTGGAATCAAGTGCAAAACATCTTGCTTTGGGTTCCGAATTGGGATGGTTCGATCCCGACCCCTGCGATCTTGAAGCCGAAGCCGTTATGGACGGGAAAACAAATGCTCAGTTTGACTATTCCTCGCGGTATCAACATTTACCGATCTCCCGACCCAAAGTCCTCTAATCCTGTGTTTGACGATGGCATGCTCATCGAGAATGGCGAGATTATCTTCGGTATTGTGGAGAAGAAGACTGTTGGTGCATCCCAAGGTGGTCTTGTCCACGTTGTCTTCCGCGAAAAGGGCCCTGAGGCAACGCGTACGCTTTTCACCGGTCTTCAGCAAGTCGTTAACTATTGGCTGTTCCATAACGGGTTCAGTATTGGTATCGGCGACACTGTTGCGGACAAGAAGACAATGGCATACATCACTGAGCAGATCAAGATGCGCAAGACAAATGTCGCACAGGCCATTGAGGATGCGCATAACGATCGGTTGAAGGCGGCACCAGGCATGACGATCCGCGAGTCATTCGAAAGTCGCGTGGAGCGCGAGCTTAACTTGGCGCGTGATCACTCAGGTCAGTATGCCCAGAAGAACTTAAAAGAGGACAACAACGTCAAGCAGATGGTCGTCGCGGGTTCTAAGGGTTCGTTCATCAACATCTCGCAAATGTCTGTATGTGTTGGTCAACAGTCGGTCGAGGGAAAGCGTATCCCGTTCGGTTTCAGGCACCGTACGCTGCCTCACTTTACGAAGGATGACTTCAGTCCTGAAGCACGTGGCTTCGTCGAGAACTCGTATCTACGAGGTCTAACTCCTCAGGAATTCTTTTTCCACGCCATGGCTGGTCGTGAGGGTTTGATTGATACCGCTGTTAAGACCGCCGAGACTGGATACATTCAACGACGGCTCGTAAAGGCATTGGAAGACGTCGCAGTTTGCTATGACGGTACAGTCCGCAACTCACTGGGCGATTTGATCCAGTTCGTTTATGGTGAGGATGGTATGGATGGCGCTTTCATTGAAAGGCAGACAATCAAGACCTTCGGCCTGAACAACCGTGAATTCGAACACCGTTACCGAGTGGACGTTACAGATTCAAAGGGCGGCTTCCTCCCGGGCGTTCTTCAGGTCGGCATTGATGACTCATCACTTGAGCTACAACAGAAGCTCGACGAGGAATATGAAAGGCTTCTCGAGGATCGCCGATTGCTTCGGTACTTTATATTCCCCGGCCGCGATAACACCACTGCCCATTACCTGCCTGTGAACCTCAACCGCATTGTGCAGAACGCGACGCAAATCTTCCATATTGATCGCAGAAAACCGAGCGACTTGGAACCAGCGTACATCATCGACGCTGTGCAACAGCTGGCGGGACGTTTAATTGTCGTGCGCGGTGATGACGCGCTCACGAGGGAAGCTGCGAACAACGCGTCACTTGCCTTCCGCATGCATCTGCGTGCGACGTTTGCTGCACGCCCCGTTCTCGAGGAGTTCCACTTGAATCGCGAAGCCTTTGACTGGGTCATGGGTGAAGTGGAGACGAAGTTCAACCAATCGGTTGCTCACCCTGGTGAAATGTGCGGTACGCTCGCTGCGCAATCAATTGGTGAGCCAGCGACGCAGATGACGTTAAATACGTTCCATTACGCCGGTGTCTCGAGTAAAAACGTGACGCTTGGTGTGCCGCGTCTCAAAGAAATTATCAACGTTGCAACGAACATCAAGACCCCGTCGCTTACTGTATATCTTCAACCAGAGATTGCTGCAGTGGATACAAGGGCGAAGTCAGTCCAGACAGAACTCGCATACACTTCGTTACGGACTGTTACTGCCGCAGTGGAAATCTACTATGACCCTGATCCCAGTACAACAATTATCGAAGAGGATAAGGAGTTCGTCGATGCTTTCTTCGCCATTCCCGATGAGGAGATTGAATCGGGTCTCCAGCTCCAATCCCCCTGGCTCCTTCGCCTCGAACTTGACCGCTCAAAGATGCTGGACAGGAAGCTTACGATGAACTACGTTGCCGGTCGTATTGCAGAGAGCTTTAAAGCCGATCTCTTCGTTATCTGGAGTGAAGACAACGCTGAGAAGCTTGTCATTCGTTGTCGTGTACTGGGTGGTGCGGACAAGGAGGAGGAAGGGGAAGACCAGGTTGAGGAGGACATCTTCCTGCGTCAGCTCGAAAATACCATGCTTAACTCGGTTAGTTTACGTGGTGTCAAAGGCATTGAGCGTGTCTTCCTTCTCGAGCACGACAAGATTGGGATAATGGAGGACGGCTCGATCCAAAAGAGCGAGAAAGAGTGGGTTCTGGAGACCGATGGTGTCAATTTGAAGACGGTCATGTGCATTGAAGGTGTGGACTGGAAGCGCACATACTCGAATAGTTGCGTGGAGGTCTTCAATGTGCTCGGCATTGAAGCAGCCCGTGCAGCGATCATGAGAGAGTTGCGTGGGGTTATCGAGTTCGATGGTTCATACGTCAACTATCGTCATCTCGCGTTGCTCTGTGACCTTATGACGCACCGGGGTACATTGATGGCCATTACCCGTCACGGCATCAATCGCGCAGATACCGGCGCTCTCATGCGGTGCTCGTTCGAGGAGACCGTTGAAATCCTTATGGAAGCTGCTGCCGTTGGCGAAAAGGATGATTGTCACGGCATTGCAGAGAATGTCATGTTCGGGCAGATGGCGCCGATGGGCACGGGCTCATTTGAAGTCGCGCTTGACATGGATATGCTCAAGGACGTTATCGTTGATCACCGTCTACCAGTGCAAAGCATGCTTGCCGCACAAGCTGATGGCGGGATGACCCCTGGACAAGTCGCGATGACGCCTTACGACAGTAATTCACCGATGTGGTCGGGTGATATGGCATTCAAGGGTGAGCAAGCTGCGTTCTCGCCGCTCGGAGGTAACGGGGGCGATGATCCCTCGGTATTCACATACGGTCCTGGCTATGGTCCGAGTCCGAGGGGTGCAGGTAGTATGTCACCTGGTCCTGGATACAGTCCAAGCTCCCCAAATGTGTACTCCCCGACATCGCCGTATGTGCCGCAGTCGCCTTATGGCAGTGCGACTTCGCCTTTCATGACGTCTCCATATGCGACGTCCCCATTCTATGCTCGTGCGGGTGCGACTTCGCCGACATACTCACCGACGTCCCCCGCACTCAATTTGACGTCGCCGAATTATTCGCCGACAAGCCCAAGATACTCACCCACCTCTCCGTCATTCTCGCCAACATCACCGCGATACAGCCCGCAATCCCCATCTTTCAGCCCGACGTCGCCTCGTTACTCCCCTACGAGTCCCTCCTTCAGCCCCGCTTCGCCGAGATGTACGTTGATCATTTTCATCGGTGTCGTATCGATGACTAACTTTTCTTTTTTTATAGATTCACCTAGTGAGTATACTAAGACAGGGATCATGTCAGTCACTGACCATGAATGTTTGACCTTTTACAGCTTCTCCCGTTCATCAATCCCCATCATCTCCGAAATATTCACCCACTTCCCCCCAGTCTCCCGCCTCGCCAAAATATTGTAAGTACTCATTAACAAGTACGGGCTTCTTCCACAACTTACACAATTATTCCCCAAAGCACCTACCTCCCCCGCCTACTCCCCTGCATCCCCAACTTACTGTAAGTCCCAGATTTTACGCGAATTTTATTTTAACACTAATTTTTCTTTTCCTTCTATCAGCTCCCGCGTCTCCGGCATATAGTAAGTCATACTTTATGCATCAGCACCCGAATCAAGACTAATTGACTTTTCCCCGCCAGGTCCCACTTCGCCACAATGGTCGCCCTCGAGTCCGGCTCAGGGCCAGCCGCAGAACGGCACGACGCGCCATACAGCTTACAGCACGTCGCCGTCATGGGACTAATCCTCGCGTAACGGATGGACTGAACGACGGGGGTTGAATAGCGCGATTTCGTTCCCTTCTTTCTACTTTCCTTTTCTTCTTCATAACTGGGGAAAGCGTACCTGGCCATCGTTCGCCCGCTTCCGCTCCCCGTTTTACATACACATATATATACGTCACCTCCCAACCCAACCCAACCCAACCCCAACCAGTATGTCACTCACCGTGTAGAATATTGCATTCCATAGTTTTTTGACTAGACAATTGTCGTCGTCTCCCTTTGCAAATCTACATCTGCAGTTAATGATTCGTCTGTCGGCTGGGGTCTCCTGACGCGTGCCTGGTTATGACGCTAGATCGCCGAAGTACATTTAATTTCATCCACGAGTGGCGAGGCAGACCTTCAATCGGGGAGATCGGTGTGGTCAAGCACGGCTGCGCTTCATGATGTACTGCGGATTGACAATCGCCATGCCGTATCACCGCACGTGAGTAAGTCCAATACCAATCATCAATACTCCAACAACACTCCACAATCGAGGCACGACACGAACCAGGCACTCAGCAACCCAGTAAAAAAGTTCAAGTTCGAGTTCGCAACAAAACGCAAGAGAGCGAGCGGAGTTGCATTTCGCAGGATATATTATGTACGGACAATATACAGTGCAATACTTTGAACTTTGACCAGACGGGAGTCGGGACGGGCTGAGTGAGGTCTTAGGAGTCAGGACTGGAGACAGAAAAGGAGGGAAAGAAAGAAGGAAAAAAGAAAAAAAGAAGAGAGGAGAACAAGGAACGGAACGAGGAAGGAACTGGAAAAAGGAACCAGAACGAAAGGGACAGGAACGGTTGAGTGGCGGAGGGGCGGAGGGGGAACGCCCGGCGGGACCGAGAGGAAAAAAAAGAAAGGAAAGAAGCCAAAAATAAGACAAGAACTGAAAGGAGTGCAAAAAAGAATGTGAATGTGATGAAAGAAGTGAAGTAAAGCTCGGTGCGCCCCAACAGTCGGTGCTGCAGACTGACGACACTGGGTGACATAACATACCCAAACCATGAGTCGGCGTCGCCGAGGTACGAAGGGTCGAATCCCGGGGGTAATGACCGTGCAGCAGACAGCAGACAGCAAACAGCGAGCGGAAGTGAACCGAAAGTCCGTAGTCGCATGAAGGGAAGGAAGGTAGTGAGGTGAGAGAGGGGGGGACAAAACGATCCATCCGGATGTAGGAGACAAATATGCAGATATCAGATCAGTAACGAGTGGACAACAAAAGTGACAGGAGAGATTAAAGAGAGGGTTTGGTTTATCGTTCGCGCTGATTAAGTAACAACCGACATCGACATCGACATCGAACACCGTTCACAGTTATGGCTGGCGCCCATAGTAGCGCCGCGGGAGGCGAACGCACATAGATGTTGCAGACCTGCATTCCAAAAAACGGCCATAGTATGCATTAAGCAACGAGCACACCGAACACCAAAAGCGAGAGCGAGAAAGTCAGAAATGCA
Organism: Coniferiporia weirii; assembly: GCA_024195185.1. Lineage (NCBI taxonomy): Eukaryota > Fungi > Basidiomycota > Agaricomycetes > Hymenochaetales > Hymenochaetaceae > Coniferiporia > Coniferiporia weirii. Next base: position 30,525 of record JAKOPK010000087.1, read on the forward strand.
GCAACGACACGGAAAGAAAGGGTAAAAAAGAAACAGATGCATTGATTAGGCGCTTACACAAAGTGGGCTAGAGAACTAGGGTATACGGTGCGATAGCCTATGGGGTGTGTGCTCCAGGCGGCCGGCAACGCAGCAGCGCGCGCGGCATAAGACGTTAAACATGGGATCAGAATGAAGGTAAAGAAGACAGCAGGTGGAGGGCAGGGGGTGGAGGAGGCCGTGACTGGGCATGAGGGTATTGAAGATGACCGGGAGGATGGAAGATGCAGATGCGGGTGGAATGAGCTAGACAGGGGGCAATTTTTTCATTGGTGGGGTGGGGAAGCGGGTGAGTGAGCGGAACAGAACCGGGGAATAAAGAAAGAAAGAAAAAGTCATGAGTTGATGGCAAAGTTCGTCTACGCAACGCACAGCGTCAAACAAAAAACTGCGTGCTGTAAGACAAGACCACAAAAACATGCATCAGTCTACAGCCACGAGACGGCACAGGGCATGTAGAGCAAAAAAGTAACGCACTGTACTCGACTTGCGGCATGCACCTCCATCTCCTCCATCTTGTACGAGTTGAGCTCTTCCTTAATGCGCTGCGCAAGCGCAGGCGTGAGTCGACTCCATGTCGCAGGTTCACTGCGGCGATCGTAAACGTTAGGCGGGAACGTGTCGTATACACTCAAATTCGTCGCGAACGCGAGCCGCTTCGCCGGCGTCGTTGCCGCGCGGTGCGTCAGCGTTGGCGGACTAACAAGCATCGTCGATAAAGTCGGCTCCGAACTGTTGAGTCCAGGATGATTAAACACAGCCGAGCGTGCGCCTGTGCTTGTGTTGTCCGTTGCCAGGGAGGATGAAGAGGAGGTCATTGACGTCGGCGAGTCAAAGGAGAGCGGTGGCAGCAGCGGCGGTCCACCCGAGTCCTTAGCGCTCGTGCGATGAGAACCATGTCTGTGCAGTCCGTCAATATGGTCCGGGTCCGGAGACGGCATACGTGCCAAAGGTCCAGCAGCTTCATTTGCATGTGTCGGGACCGAATCGTAAGAGTTTGCGCGCACACGCTGTGCGAACGGCGCGCTAGGACCCTCGATGATCGCATCCTGTATGTATGACCCTGCATCTAGACACATTAATATTGTCAGCGCCAATCGAGAAGAGCAAAGATATGAGACGTACTCTTCAGAATGCCCTTTGCCGGCACGCGAGCTCGCTCGACACTGCGTCTGATATTGACCGCCCAAGCCTCGTCTGTGCTGTCCATATCATCTTCATGTCCGTTGCCGCTTCCCACATCGTCCAGTACACCTCTGTTGCCGCCAAGGCGGATCGTCACATCCTCCTCATCCTCCTGCCCATGTCCGTGCCACGTGCTATCCTCATCACTTCCACTCCCATGCTCCTGCTCCTCCGATCGCCGCATCCCTGAACCAGAACCCATACCAGCGATCTCCTCATCGGAGTCATCCTCTTCCACAACAACGCGCATCCCATCCTCCCGCACGACACCCATCGCGGCAGCATGCCGTGTCGCCGTGTTCTGTTCCCACGTTGCCGGGACTGGGGCGCCGCCCGCAGCGCCCGAACCCGGCGCAGAATTGGCAGAAGCGGCGACGGTAGCGGCAGCCTGTGCCTCCTGTTGCGCCTTCGCACGCGCCGCAGCCTCCGCATTACTCTTGAGCGTATGCTGGCGCGCAAGCTTCGCAGCTGGTGAAAGGCCTTCCATGCCGGGTGCGGACCAATCGTTCGAGCGCTCGAGCTCCGCAGTGACAAGCGAGACGCTCGCTTCCGCCTTGCGGCCCTTGCCCTTCAATTTCTTGCCCTTCGGATCGACTTCCTCGCCATCCTTATCTTTGTCTTTATCCTTGTCCTTGAAAAGCGAGGTGATGCCCGCGAGCGAGTTACGGCGTGCGAGTCGGCCCATGGAGCCGAGCTTGCGAATCATAACGCTCGCAGACGAGACGGTTGACGACAAAGAAATATTGTCTGTGGACGCATTGAAGCGTGAATTGAACATACGCAGGCTCTTCTTCGTCTTCTTCGTCGCCATGCTCGCGCCATCGGTGTCAGTCTCTGTCTCGCCATCTTTTGCTTTCTCTTTTTTCTTGCCATTGCTCCCGGCTGCTGCTGCCGCCTCCTCCTCCTCCTCTTCTCTTAGCGTCTGCGCAGCATTGAAGGACAAAGCCCGACGAAGACGGCCTTTCAGCCCACTGCGTGCCATCGGAGGACCTGAAGTCTGCCCGCCGTCCAACCCTATGCTAGTGCTGCTCATCATGGTAGCAAGGTCGCTATCATCTCGCGATTTGCGTCGATCGGCGACAGAAAGAGTAGATCCCTGGGAGAGTGGCGACGGGCGCGCGGTGCGCGGTGCCGGCGCAGTCGGCACCGGCACCCGAGCCGAAGGGGCGGAAGGGGTGCTCGAGGATGATGTACTGCGCGGAACGGAAGACGACGACGACGATGTCGAGGACTGACGCGGGGTATGCTTCTGATTGTGCGGGTGCTGATGTTGGTGCTGCGGACGCACGGACCCATTCGCGCTCGTGCCTGAGTTGGTACGCGAGCGATGGGAAGTGCTCGAGGAGGAGTTGACGGATGATGTGCTCCCGGCAGCGTCCGCGCGTGCATATGGGGGCTGAAAAGAGCCGCTGTTGCCGTTGCTGCCCGTACTCGGTGTGGTGTCCAGGTGTGGGCGTCGGTCACCGCGATCTGGGCGGCGATATGGATGAAACCCCTGGTATGAATTGCCGGTGCTGTTCTGGGGGGACGAAAGCGGCGGCGGAGTACCGGCCTGATAACGGGTTTGCCCGAACGGCGCCTGGTAGTACTCGCTTGTCGGCGTACCGGCATTAGAGCCTGAATGCGAGCCAGAGCGTGCTCTTTGTTGCGGGGCCACACCGGGCGAGACGGAAAGTTGATGTGTTTGCTGGTTGCTGAACATCATCTGCTGGTATGCCCACTGAGCGAAATGCGCGTTTGGATCGAACATCTGAGGCGGCTGGCCGTACGGGCTACCCTGCTGGTGCATTGGCTGTTGCTGTTGCTGTTGCTGTTGCTGTTGTTGTTGGGGGTGGGGGTAATGTTGGGGGTAGTACTGCATCGGCGGGAAATAGCCGGGCTGGGCCATGTTCATATTCATACCGTTCATGCCCATGTTGCCCATGTTCCATTGCGGCTGCTGGGGATGGGGGTAGCCGTACTGGGGCTGCGCATACGGCACGGGCGACTGCTGCACGGCTGCGGCGGTCGCAACGGCGCTCTGGCCTGAAGGGTCGTGTTGCACCTGCACGGGCGGGGTGTTGGCGTGGGGGCGTTGCTGCCTGCTTTCCATGTCGTTGGGCCAGTCGTGTGCGGCGACGAGTGCCATCGAAGGCGCGCGTGTCGTCTGCTGCGTGTGCGGCGGGGGCAGCGGCGTGGTCGGCTTTTGGGACGCTGCGCGCGCGAGTCACAGCGGCGGGCTGGGGACGATAACAAGGGCGACACGTCGCCGTGCGGTCAGGACGGGCGCGCGACGCGGGGGAGGGGGCAGGAGCGAAGGAACGGGCACGTACGTAATTTTGGGGGCGGTATCACTTGTGTGCTCGCTGTGCGGGACAGCGAGCAGAGGGTGAAGGAGGGGCAGCAGACGACGGGGACGATGTCGGGGAGTGATGGACAGACAGCGAGCTCGGCCTCCACTCGCCTGCGACTCCCAAAAAACATTCGCAAATAGTGTAACGCTGCCTGTGACTGCGGTCCGGTCACACTCCCTCACCCCTGTCTGTGATCGCGCTCCCTTGAAACGCTCGGCTGCCTGTGCCGTCGACTTATCTGTAGCTCGGCCTTAGCAAAGAGATGAACCGCTTCCATGCGTCGCCGTATTAAATTACGGTCAGCGCATCACCCCAGCCCGCCCCCAGCGCATGCCGCCGGCACAGTGGGCAGATTAACCTTGCTCGTAGTAAAGCTTGCAAGCACATCGCATTCACCTAGGTAGTGAACGCGTATGTTTGCTGAGCAGTGCTGAGCTGGGTTCATACCATCGCGCGCCCGCCCAGCATACCTGTTTCTAATGTGAGTATATTTTAATACAGCGCTCGACAAAATTAATTTTAATCTATCCACGCGCCCGCGACCATAGACCATACGCAGCAACACAAATAATCCAAGGAAACGAGGGCTAACCACTAACCGACAAACAAAACCCGCGCCACAGCATATACCCCGGAAGGGCCACGTAAGCCGCGAACCAGCCGGGTTTAAATAGACGGGCTAGGTTGCCTATAGAGGGAACGAACCCGCACAAAGATAAAAAGAAGGTTCGCGGCCAGCCATCCAGCTCCGCTCGCAGGCAACGAACGAACGCGTGCCCCGCCAAATCAAATCCGAATGAATTGGATAGACGGCCTGGAATACTAGATGATAGCTCCAGACGGCCGGACTTCCCAGACAGAAGTACGAGTAGCTCAGGGAGTGCAAGCACCCTACTCCCAGGCCATATTCATCCCTCGGAAGCTGTACCGCTCCTTCACCTCCCCCTCGCCAAACAGATTTCCATGACCACTCCTCCGCGCGCGCCCGTGGGCCGCGTGCCGTGCTCGCGGCTGCCGCGCAGCAAGACGGCGCGCCGCGGCGTCGATCATCTTACACGCTGATTTGCGTCCCAGAAAAGCAATTCGATCATTTAATACAACCAAGTTACGCACCGCCACCACTCTCAGCACCCCCTGAAGTCAGCACATCTTGACTCCTCTTTGTTGAAGATCAGGGGACCATATGAGTGCTGCACAATCGAGATCCTTAAATAAAGTCGTTATTATACCGTAATAATACCATCCCGAGCCGACTCGACCTAGATATCTTTACCCCTTCGCACCCATCTCCTCTCTTTCTCCGGTGGCTCTCCCGCAGAAGACGTCCTATTTGCGATCTGAGGCACCAGACTCCAGAGTCTCGGCGCCTCTGATACATTCAAATCGGGGTTCCCCGCGCCTCTTTTTCCCACCCGATGCGTTAATTCAAACAAGAACGCCAATTCACTAGCAGCAGTCTGAGCACAGGACCGTGACGTCGATTGAGTCGGGAGTCTCATCCGTAAATGCTCACACGCAAAGATGCCACCCCACGTGCGTGGTAGGTTCCATGCGGAATCAGAGCTCACTGGCAAGGACATCCATAATAAGGCACTCATAATCAGACGCTTCCCTTACTAGATAATTGTTCTATTGCTTCTAATATAGATGCAAATCTTCCTTCTAATGATATCCCAGACCGCAGCTTTCGCCAGTCATCACGAAAACCGGCAAGTCCATATGTATGTCTGAAGGCCATTCTTCTAGTTAAAGAAAAACAAGCCCATTCTTGAGGAAGTACTTCTTTCCGTACAGCAACATCCTGTGCACGCATATCCACACCCCACCACATACTACTAGTAGACAAGCATCGATGTATGCAGACCGTTTGCCCACTCACACCCGACCTTCTTACTTCATCCATGGGTACAACTTCCAGGCGTAACTAAACGCGCTGAACAAGGCATGTAAAATTAGCACATACACTCTACTCTACTCTAGCAACCACAACCTTGTCCATCTGCCGGCGGATCCGTGGCTGGTGCCCCGGGACCTTGGTCCTCGAACTCAGGTCTGACTAAATACCACTGACGGTTCTGGGCGCCAGCGGTCTACCGGAAGTTCAGAGCTGCCCGATGAGCGCCTTCAGCCAAAACTTGGTCGGTCCTCCCTTCACTGCTGGGGTTCAACTATATATGCACATACATATGTATATGTATATCAAACCAAGAGGTTTACTGCGCAGTCTGAGCCACACCCGCCACGATATCATTTAATGCAAACTCGACACACTATCCAGACAGCAACACACTTACACCTATTTTTGTATAGAGATGGTCACTTCCCACCACCACCTTCAGACGAGCGCCCTGCCCAAAGGGGAGCACCCAAGCAATAGTGGTTTCTCAGAGAACTCCATGACGGCTGCCCATAACACCTCAGAGAGCCGCACAACTTTGTCTCAACCCTACCCACGCATACTCTGTTTCCGCTAGATAACCCCAAACCCATCCACACTAAACAGATCGCACCCCCGCACGCCACCAGCGGCGTGATCATACAGTAAAATGATACAGTCGCCATCAACCCCCCTTCCCCATACCGCATGATGGCGCTTAATATGACACCCGCCCCGCATTTGATCATTTGATGCAAGTGCGGGATCCGCAGCTGATAGATTTAATAAAGCGCCACACGAGCAGCTCGGCTGAAACATCTAACATTAGGGGGTGCATAGTATTTCCGTCGCTTCCGAGTCGGCAGCAGATCCATGCGCCCCCCCCCCCTCTCCCCTCTTTGCTCTGACACGGTTGGCGTCTGGAAAGGCTGGGGTGGATCTACGCCGCGGCGCGGTATGTACATAGCCAACCTTGAGCGATCCTCCAAAAGTACGGTACAGTAAATAGGTCTACGACGCCCCAAACTCAAAAAAGCCCACTACCGCACAAACTCTAGATAAAAACAGGTAAACGCACATGGACAATCTATTCCGCATTATTCCATTATACATAGCTGGTACTATATTTTGTAAAGCAAACAATTAACACGTCCGAAGACTAAAACTTATAACCGAAAACTAGTAGAGATCAGCAAGCAGTAATAAGAGGAAGTCCACCATGCGGACGTACCATGCAGACGTACATTGCATTATCGTACTAAATCGCGCTGCACTGTGAGTTTCTCCAGTTCTCGTAAAGTCCGTCAAACTCTCCCTCACAGGATGGCTTAGTGGGTAAAACCAGCGACAGTCCCGCCACCAGGTGTTGTCTGATCGCTTCGACGAGAGACGGGAGCCTCCTGCGGACCATCATCCCCGTACCGTCGGGAGGGGCAAAGTCCTCATTAGGACCGCCAAAGAACCGAATCAGAGAGAAAGCGTCGAACATCTCGGCGGGGACGGGCCCGAACTCTAGCGTGACCGAATGCAATGCTCCAGGAAGTGTCCCGTCGTCGAGGTGCTGCACGGTACATGGCTCGTCGAGCGTGTCCGGATCGAACTGCGTGTGCCCGCAAACGACCGCCATCAGCCTTGAGAGCTCGCTGAACTGGTTGTCGCGCAGGTGGAGGCTCTCAAGCAAAGGGTACCGTGAGTGCATGTCCAGAAGGAGAGGACAAGTGTGGATGGACCGATTACGATTGAACACGTGTGGTGCCCAGTCGTTTATTATAGACATTCGTCGCAACGCAGGCATCGTTAGTGGAACCCAAAAGCTCTCTGGGTCTTCATGATATCGGAGGTCGTGCTTTACGCAGATGTCTGTCAAAAGGGGAAGATGCAGGCCAGACATAGCGCCCAGAATGCCCCGCTCCGCGCGCCGCAGGTCGCCATTGTGAGACCTGGGTAGAGATAAACACCGATGACCCTCGAATGAGTCAAAAGCCAAAACAGTGAGCGAACGGAGACTGGGACTGGCAAGGGCGAGAACACGTGCAGCTGGCTCCCAGAAGCGCTCCTTCTCGGCAAAGTACTTTTCGATGACCGCTGAGCCTTCTTGGCTGTGTTCGTAACGACAGCCTTCGGGGCGCGTCGTGCCAAGAGCACGCGCGTGTTTGCTTGCGTAATCGCTGAGGAACAAGTAATGGATGCCCAAATTTCCTCCTCCGCGCGCGCAGACGTCCTCGTTTGCCTTCTCGAGTCTTGCTAGGGCACCTTCAAGCATGCGCAGTCCGACTATAGCCAGAGCACGAAACTCGAAAACCGCCGCGACGTCTTGAATGTATCTGGAGACGAGCCTGAGTTGGCGCGCGACCTGACCGCCGTCAGGTCCCAGGCAAGCGAAATCGACGATATGAGAGATGATTTCTGTAGAGCACTTGTCCATCGTGGTGATAGTTGGGGTGCGACCAAGGTCGCCGCCGCTTTTATACTTTCCATGCTAGGCGTCGGGATACTCGGTTGAGCTGAGATTAAGAGACCCACCCGATACCTTACGAGCAATAGCATGGGCACGTTGCCGTAAGTTCCAGTTTTTTTCCAGACGCGACACGTAAGATTTGCGAGCTGTGCTCGCTTCGCCCGCAGTTTGGCAATCCCGCGCTCGCATTAACGCCATCTATGTTCTTGTGTTTTTTGCTGCAACGGCATCTGGGGCTTTTCGCGGGAAAATAATCGACAAATCTTGCTAAGTCGAACAGTGCTTCCGGCCGTAAGTGACCACGATTCCGGGTTAGGGCGATAGTCGACAGTTTGTGGTCGCCGTTAAGGTTAATCGGCAATATGTGGCCTTATTTTAACTCGGGTCCGCCATATCTACATCGTCGGGTCAGCGGCCGATAAGACACCTCGCACCGAATCTCAAGTGATCAGCAATTGCATCTGCATGATCAGCTAAATTCTCGTGAAATAACGGGGTAGCGGGAGGATACAAGACGAGACAACCCGAAGATGCCTGCATACTGTATACGAGTATAGGCGCAACATGGCGTGAGAACATGACAAAGTCACTGACGTCAGCACCTTTAGTAAGGATAGCCCTCGCGTTTTGCCCCTTTTGAGAGGATCGGCTCGAGCCCACGGCGCGTTCCATAGCCCAGTCCGCATACTTCTATATATCAACGGCATACACAACTAATCCCTTCCCCAAACTTGCGCTCCGTGGAGGCTAGGCTTAGGAGGCTGGCAGTGTCCTGAAATTCACGAACGCCGGACAACGGAGAAAAACAGCAAGAGACTTCTGAAATAGATGGCATTTCTGCTACAGTTTCCCCCTAGCAAAACTCCGCAAGAAAAGGCTATTCATTTGTTAGTCGTTCAAAATACTCTATTCCTTTTCTAGCATGACTACCTGTCTAACTTTTTAGTTAAGACGCTGATATATCATTTTGACACGACGTACTTGGGTCGGGCAACATACGCAGGTGATTATAAAAAATTACACGCAGGCATTCAGTGCGGTATTGTAGCGTACAGGGTCGGCATGGTTCCCTATTAGGATCAGAACATCCGCAGTGTCAGCGACTGATATTCGAGAGCCCGCCCCATCCACTCAGCCAGCAGCGCCTCATACTGATTAGCTCCTTCCCTAGGATCCTCCAGGGTTGGAGGATATGCCTCCAGTCCATGTATGCAAAGCGCGTTCACGGTATCGGTAAAAGAAGTTATTCTCTTCACGTGCTGCACGCGCTCTCCTTCGAAACGAAATTTGGGCATGTCGCCTTGCAGCAGTTCCGCGGAAACCAATCTCCCAGGTAAACGGCGATCCTCCATCCACGTACGGGCAGACTCCGCGAAATCAACAGTGGAGCCGGAAAGTATACTCGCGAGTGTCTCAATATCGAAGGTTCCGGCGTCGCAGATGACCAGGTGGGTGAGTTTGTCCGATCGTAAGTGCATCCCCTTGAGGAGTGGGTGAAGATGTAGGCGCAACGTTGGCTCTTGTCCATAGTAATCTCCAGCATCATCGTCATACACATATTCGATTTCAAATGGACGCGCAATGATTTGAAGCCTCTGCAGCGAGGGTAGCGTAGGGGGAATGAAGGCGTTGATTTCTTCAATATAAGTCTCGTCCTTCCAGGTGTTCTTCAACGTGAGGGACTTAAGTTGCGGGAGATGTACACCGGACAGAGCTTTAAATTCCAGTCCAAAGTGCTGCGTTGGTGCTCGGTTCCATACTTGGATCACGGCGAGCGTTACAAGTGTTGTGCTCACGTCGTGGATGAGAGTGGAAACAGACTCCCAGAACCCGGCGATGTGTTCGCAGTAGTACAGCCAGGCTTCTTGTCCTGCTGGTGTACCCCAAAAGATGCCGTTTCCCCGAGACGTATCCATTGCCGATGCGTGTTCTGGCTTTAATTCGGAAACAAACAAGTGTCGGACGTCGACTCCGGCTCCATCTGAACCACTCGAAGAGTGGGTCAACCGCGCTCTCTCGACCTTGGCGATCGTCTTATTTAGCTGTTCTGGACCTGCTACTACGAGCGCGCGGAGTTCGAGCGGTTCGGCGAGTGCACGGAAGTACTTGGACACCAGACCCAGACTGCGCGCCGTCTTCCCAGGGTCGCTAGCGCACGCATGCTCGACGATGAGAGCAATAAGCTCCGCAGAACACTTGTTCATGGACGAGGATAGGAGAATCCGAGGGGCGGGGGTCGTTGACTTCGATGAGTGCGAGTTATTTACATACATACTTACTGTTGTCTGCAATAGCCGATATTGAGATCAATTGACGAACAAAGTCTGAATGATGCGGCCCCAGTTGGTTTCCAGGAACTCGTCGTTAGCACCAGCGTCCGCTTGTCTTCGCGACGGCTATGGTCAATATTGCGAGCAAATTATGGATCATATCGCATTGTAGCGCGCTGCGCGGGGATCTCCGATAATCGGTCTCTTAAAAAGGCAGTCCGTTGATCCTCATAGCAGTAACTAGTCGCGGCTCCGAGCGCCTACCAGTACTTCTTGAACTCCGAGTCGAAGAATTTTCGCATTAATACTTGCTTCATGTCCCATCGTTAAGGCGAACTCACTTTACCCCTCCTATTTAACCCAGCTAATAAGTAAAATGTGTGTAAGATTAGATTGTTTTCTGTGACGGAAATCCGAAACAGTAAGGCTATGGGCCGTCATACTTCGCCCCGCATACGATATTGGATAGAGCAAACGTTATGAAGAGAACTCGCTTCTTCGGACCAAACTTCCACAACACCTCGTACGCAGCATCTTCTCCCTAGTCCGTAAGGTTATAATAGCCACCAAACCATGCACATTAGCCGCTGAAAGGACCGCCGAATTTTCGTGATCAAAGCCGCACAGCATGATAGTAATCCTTTGCTTCATGCCCGATGTGCCAACGTTCAATTTTTATCCGCAAGACCTTGAAACTACTTCATCCCCACCGGAATGAATGCCGCGCCCATTACCTATGTCCGAGTGCCCGCTCCGCCCACTCAGCCAACAGCGCCTCGGACAAAAGATATCCTTCAGGATTTCTCGGAGTCGGAAGATGCGCCTCTAGCCCACGTATGCAAAGCCCATTTACGATATCAACAAACTCGCTTATTTCCCTCATGCACCGTATGCGTCCGTTGTCACGTCGAAAACGTGGCATAACGCCTTGCTGCAGTATTACGGAGACTAATTTCTCGGGTAGGCGGTGGTCCTCGATGCCTGTCAAGGCCGACTGCGTACTACCAGAAAGTACGCTCGCGAGTGTAGTGAGATCGAAGGCTCCGGTGTCGCGAAGAACCAGGTGGGTAAGGTTACCAAATCGTGAGTGCATTCCTGCGAGGAGCGGGTGAAGATAAGGATACGGCGCAGGTTCTTTATATCCGCCTGTTTCGTGAGCTGGTTTCCCAATGATGCAAAGTTTTCGCAACGAAGGTAGCGTCGGAGGGATAAAACAATAATTTTCCTCTTTGTATGACCCGTATTTCGAGATATTCTTCAAAATGAGAGATTCGAGCCGTGGCAGATGCACTCCGGATAAAGCGCCTAGCGCTTCACTGGCAACTTGAACGTCATCCCACTCGGATTGAATGTCATCCAGCTCGGATTGAACGTCATCCAACTCGGATTGAATGTCACCCCACTCGGAGGCATGGAGTACTGGATATGATATGTTCCGGTCCCACGCATATGTTCGCCGTTGAATCACCGCGAGCGTTACGAGCGTCGCGCTTACACTGTGAATGAGAGTGGCGACGGACTTCCAGAACGCAACAACTTCATTGCGATAATATGCCCAAGCGCTTCTGCCAGCAAATGTCTCCCGAAAGCGGTCGGTCGAGTCTGGGGAGTCACTGTCCATCGCCAACGCGTGTTCCAAATTCAAGTCGTGAATAAATATGTGTCGGACATCGACTCTGGCTCCGCCCAATTCATCCGAAGATCGAGACAGCCGTGCCCTCTCTATTCCAACAATCGTCCTTTTGAGTTGTTCCGGACCTGCTATTACGAGCGCGCGGAACTCGAGCGGCTTCGCGAGTGCACGGAGGTTCTTGGACACCAGACCCAGGCTGCGCGCCGTCTTTCCGAGGTCGCTGGCATATGCGTGCTCGACGACGAGAGCAATGAGATCTGGGGAACACTTGTCCATGGATGATGATGAAAGAGTCTTGGACGGACAGGAGTAAAGGCCCAAGGTTGACTTTTAACGGAGTAGCGACGTTACCTTGTTGGCTTGAGGCAATGATATTGGTATCATAATAGAAATGTCATACGCCTCTTCTGTCCGGCTCGGCTGATGGAACGGCGTACCGCATGAACTGCCAGTGTACCCTTATGATCGAAGACACGAGGTGCTTCACGCTGACGTTCAGATTAATCTGCATGGACAGAAAGTGCATCGAAAATTTGTGGGCAGGGAGATGGATAAGAGTTTCTCAAAGCCGCAAGCAAAGAGAAGAGACGCGATTTACCGGGGAAGGATGAGGGTTCTACAAATAGAAAGTGGTTCCCGTGGACAGAGCGCGTCTAGCTTTATGTATGCGCTGGTTATGAACTACAACAGTGAACAAATCAACTCTCCTCGGGAAAATGGTGATCCAGGAGACACGCCAAAGAGAGCTAGTAGATAACTGAGACATGTATACATGTACATACAACATGTGGCAGCCGGGGCAGCAATAGCCAATTACATTCGGGACTCTGGAGTAAAGGTACATTCGGGAGTAAAGGGAACTTTCCTGGCTGACACTGCCACCAATTGTACAATGCAGCAAAGGGGATACATTACGCCATGGCTTCTTATGAAGATGAGAAACCGCCGTCCGACCGTGAGTCCTGGCCTATAGAGCCGAGCTGCTACAATCCCGGATTTTTTAAATTTCTGTGAATGACACATACACTGCCCGCAACTAATGCTGAAGGGCACACCTCGTCCACTCAGCGAGCAGCACATCATACTGACTGTTTCCCTCTCCAGGGTCCTTGGGGGTTGGAGGATACACTTCCAAGCCATTTATGCAAAGCGCGTTTACGGTGTTGACAAAATTGGTCACGTCCTCCATATACTGCTCGTGCACAAGCTGAAACGGGAAATTGGGCGGGCTTCCTTGTTGCAGTACCGCGGAAACCAATCTGCCAGGTAAACGGCGACCCTCTATCCACGTCGGGGTAGACTCTGCAATGCCGTCAAAGGAGCCGGAGAGTATGCCCGCGAGTGTACCAATACCGAAGGTTGCAGCGCTGCAGACGACCAAGTGGGTAAGTCGACCAGATCGTGAGTGCATGCCCTTGAGGAGCGGATGAAGATGAAGTCGTGGTGTTGGCGTTTGTTCATGATCTTCTTCATCGTACACTGTTTCAAATTCAAATGGAGCGGCAATAACGTGAAGCTTCCGCAACGAAGGTAAAATGGGAGGGACGAAGAAGTCACTTTCTTCTTCATACGTCGGGTATCCCAAAACGTTCTTCAATGTAAGATATTTGAGCTGCGGGAATTGTACCCCAGATAGTGTTTTCAACACCATGTTGCCCCTATGGCTCTGACTTGCAGGCAGACCCCATAATTGGATCATGGTGAGCGTTCTGAGTGTCGTGCTCACTTCGCGGATGAGGGTGGAAACAGACTCCCAGAACTCCGAAACGTATTCGCTATAGGATAACCAGGATTCTTGTCCTGCTGGAATATCCAAAAAGTCTCTGTTTCCGAGAGACGTGTCTAAAGCCAATGCCTGTTCAAGCTTTAATTCGGAAACAAATAAATGTCGAACGTCGACTCTAGTTCCATCCAATCCATCCGAAGATCGGGTCAGCCGCGCTCTCTTCACCTTAGCGAGCGTTTTTCTGAGTTGTTCTAGACCTGTTATTACGAGCGCGCGGAGTTCGAGCGGTTCGGCGAGTGCACGGAAGTACTTGGACACCAGGCCGAGATTGCGCGCCGTCCTCCCAAGGTCACTAGCGCACGCGCGCTCGATGATAAGAGCGATGAGCTCTGCAGAACATTTGTCCATGAACGAAAGAAGAAAAAGAAAGGTTTCACGGAGCACGTCCCAGTCCGGACGAGAAAGCTTGATGCAAGAAGACCAAAGAAGTACAAATTGAAGTCGAGGTGCCAGGGACACGACCACTCCATAAAGGGAAGGCAGCAAGTTCCTAACTTCCTATCTAGGCTATCTTCCTTTGAATCATTTAATTTTCATGAGGCTCGACTCTCGAGTCTTGATTGCACTACAGAAAGTTCAAGCTTTTGCGTAAGAGCGCCATTAACGCGGATTTGGGGTAGAATCAACCTGGTATTGTATTTCATGCAATATCAATAAAGAGTGGATAGTGAAGCGGCATACAGGCATAGGAGCTCATAGGATCGATCCGACATACTACTATCAGTGCCCCGACGAGAACCTCCTGGGATGAACACTTTTCTGACGCGTATCATGCCAGCAAATTTTGAGGCTTTTTTCCATATGGGCAAGTGACATAGGAGGTGACCACTCGTGCTCATTATTAGTAGCATTAGATTTATTATCCTGAATCCAGACTGGATGACCATTGTTCTGAAAGACCGTATGAACCATTCCCTGAAGTCGTTCATACTTACAATCCGTTGCCGCAGATATTCTCTTGATGAGGGTCCTCGCGCTGTGGTTTAGAGGTACGTGTCATTGCCTCGATTCCCCTATCAAAGCGCCAGCTGAGTAATCACATAATAGCAAAGAAATTGGCTGTATTTCTCAAGATTTTGTTCGTCACAGAATCGAAACTTGCAGATTACTGAGCCATGTATACGTGTAACAGTCTGGGCAGCCATGGCCAATTCTACTCAGAAGTAAAGGAACTTTCCTGACTACCAGCAAAGAGGACATACATAGTACGCCATAACACCCCATTAAGAGAAACTGTCGTCTGGCCGTGAGCTCTGGCCTATAGAACCGAGCCGGTACAATCCCAGAACTTCACAATTTCCGTGAATGATACATGCATTGCCTGCGACTAATGCTGAAGAGCACATTTCGTCCACTCAGCGAGCAGTACTTCATACTGACTGTTTCCCTCTCCAGGGTCCTTGGGGGTTGGAGGATACGCTTCCAAGCCATCTATGCAAAGCGCGTTCACGGTGTTGATAAATTTGGTCACATCCGCCATATACTGCGCGCGTCCAAGTTGAAACAGGAAATTTGGCATACTGCCTTGCTGCAGTATTGCGGAAGCCAATCTCCCGGGTAAACGGCGATCCACAATCAACGTCGAAGAAGACTCTGCGACTCCGTCAAAGGAGCCGGAGAGTACACCGGCGAGCGTACCAACATCGAAGGCTCCAGCGCCGCAGATGACCAAGTGAGTAAGTCGGCTGGATCGCGAATGCATCTCTTTGAGAAGCGGATGAAGATGAAGACACAGTCTTGAAATCCGCCCATAGTTTTCTTCATCGTACACCTTTTCAACTTCAAATGGAGCGGCAATGACGTGAAGCTTCTGCAACGAAAGTAACATGGGAGGGACGAAGGAGTCATTCTCTTCTTTATACGTTAGATATCTCGGGACGCTCTTCAATGTAAGAGACTTGAGCTGCGGAAATTGTACCCCAGACAGTGCCTTTAACACTATATTGCCCCTATGACTTCGACTCGCGGGCAGATCCCATGATTGGATCACGGTGAGCGTTCCGAGCGTTGTGCTCACGTCGCGGATGAGAGTAGAAATAGATTCCCAGAACTCCGAAATGTATTCGATATAGTATAGCCAAACTTCTTTTCCTTTTGGCGTCTCCCAAATGTCAATGCTTCCCAAAGACGTGTCTACCACCAATGCGTGTTCTGGCTTTAATTCGGAAACGAATAAGTGTCGAACGTCGACTCCGGTTCTGTGCAATCCATCCGAAGATCGGGTCAGCCGCGCTTTCTCCACCTTAGCGAGCGTCTTTCTAAGTTGTTCTGGACCTGCTATAACGAGCGTGCGGAGTTCGAGCGGTTCGGCGAGTGCACGGAAGTACTTGGACACCAGGCCGAGATTGCGCGCCGTCCTCCCAAGGTCACTAGCGCACGCGCGCTCGATGATAAGAGCGATGAGCTCTGCAGAACATTTGTCCATGAACGAAAGAAAAAAGGAAGGGTTTCACGAAGTAGGTCCCAGTCCAGACGAGAAAGCTTGATGCAAGAAGACCGAAGAAATAGACGAGGCCAGGGACACGAACCACCCATAAAAGGAAGGCAGCACGTTCCTAACTTCCTATCTAGGCTATCTTCCTTTGAATCATTTCATGAGGCTCGAGTCTTGACTGCACTACAGATTCAAGCTTTTGCGTAAGAGCGCCATTAACGCGGATTTGGGGTAGAATCAACCTGGTATTGTATTTCATGCAATATCAATAAAGAGTGGATAGTGAAGCGGCATACAGGCATAGGAGCTCATAGGATCGATCCGACATACTACTATCAGTGCCCCGACGAGAACCTCCTGGGATGAACACTTTTCTGACGCGTACGCCAGCAAATTTTGAGGCTTGTAGTTCAGCAAACTCCCCTAATCGCCAATGCTCATTTGCTTCCGCTGCCTTTCCGACACCGCTGAGGAGCACACCCGTGAGTGCGTATGTGCTGTCTATATATCTGTTATAAGGGATTGCGTGGCTTGGCCTGCCAAGACACCAATGCACGCTTGGGAGACGCGGGCGAAGGTACTCTGTACTACTCACAGTGGAGACGGATCCGCACGAAAAGAAACGATTCTCACCGTAAATCTGGAGAATCGCCGTATCCAGAAGCACGACTCGGAGCTCAAGGACATATGCACCCAATCCAGCCCAAGAAATATCAAGTTCGTACATGGACAGCGTCATCAACATTGTTGACGTCGCGGACAAGACCACAAATGGGATCAAGAACACCGGTATATGCAGATGATGGTGTAAACTCTTCGTACAAGCATCTCGGAGCCCGTCGCTGATGCAGCGGGGGCTTCCAAGGTATCCGTTGCCACCGTATGGAATGCAAACTTATAAGGAATTGCCATATACCAATTTTAGCGTCTTCCGGCCCAAATGAGGAATAAATAGCTCCCTTTCTAGCCTGGCAGGGATCGTTCTAAGTGCTCTGGGCCCGCTACCACCAAGGAGCCGCGAAGCTCAATGAATCTGAATACCGGACCAAACAGCACGCTGTTCCCGTGAAGTAATCGGAGCGTGCGCATTCGAGATGCAGCGATGGGCCCTGCAGCATCTTTCCATTAAACGAGCCGATGTTTCAACATGAAGGAAAGCGGTGATTGTTGTCTTATAGAAAGTGCCCAGAGCGCATCATGTGATATAATCAACTGCTTGACCTGTTCAACTTTTGTCAAGGCAGGACCTGCTGCAATAAGTGTATTTATTTTCTGTTCTAAGTATACGTTGATGAGCACGAATTCGTTGATTTCTCAGTGTGGTGATGATGGAGGAGCGTACAGATCTGATACTATGCATTCAGAGTCAACTTGGACCTGTTTCCGATGTCACAGAGCACCGCAGCTACTTGGAAGCTCACCCTATCAAGTGGCCGACATTTTTTTCAATGCTTGCTGCCTGCGATACCGTTGTGTATGCAAGTCGAAGCTGGAGGATGTACACATGTGCGTATCCCTTCAGGATATCAGCACAGCCGTTCGTGCGCTCTGTTGGCTCGTGCGGGTGTGTCCGGCCAATTTCTGTTATAACAGATTTCTGTTGCGGACATCTTGATGTATTCTGAACAGTGATGCTCAACACGCTGAGAAAAGCTCCACGTCAAAATTTTGGAGATTACGGACCCATCCTTAGCTCGACATCGGTCATTTCCAAACAGTTGTGGAAGTATCATAAGTTTGTGTTGGCTAGAAAACCTCAGTCGCTGACAACGACCAACAAATAGTGGTGTACATCAAGCTGCAATCCTGATCGAAGGTGTAGACCGTCGTCTCGTCGTCAAGTTTTATTTCTGGCCTACTACGCATGTGCTCCCAGTCTGAAAATCGGCAGTTGGCTCTTATAGACACTTCTTCGTTGAACGATACATCAGATATCCAGTGTGCGCCAAAACTTGGTCTCTTCGACGGTGACCTCCCTATATAATCTCGTCTCTTGCGCAAACCCCTCCCCGAAGATATCTCTACTATCCGTCTTGATTTGATCGACTACATTGCGTACATTGCACTTACCTCACTCTCCAACTCTTCCATAATGCTGTCTATTCGATCTAATGTTGAGCCTATCGACCCCAGCGAAATTCCGTCTTTTATATCCCTATCTATGGAGTTGATGTACGCCCAAATTGCAATTGCTACGGTTATGTGCTACGACACCAGTTAAGTCCTGATGACAAAGTAACTCTTACGAACTTCTCTAAATATGCTCCTTACAGTCACTACACTTGATAAAGAGGCAGGCAGTTTTCCCATATCAATAATCTGCTAGTTTTTTCATTAATCAATCTTTTCTTGGCGATTCAGGTTAAGTACTTTTGGGTGAGCGGCTTCTATTGCCACTTAATTAGGGTAATAATTTAATTTAATTCACGCGCATACAGAGTGCGCCGCGCAAGACATCCAGCATAGTCTATTTTCTTGTAAACGAGCGGCATAACAGTGCTCTCGGGAAGAAACCACTATATTGACAAATGTGCTCCTTTTCACAGAATCGATACGTGGGTGTTTTTGCTGCGTTGGTAGGTATAAAGGGTGCGTCCGCTGTGCTGGACGGCTTTGCACGACGGCTATAACTATTGAAATAAATCCAGTGTATTCCTTCCGTGGGGACCTAGAGTTGTAAGCATGCCCACACGTCTGACCGCGCGCTGTCTCAAGGACTTCACGACATTTTAGATGTAAAGAAAATATTACTTACGTCGCGGTTTTGCACTAACAAGAATACAGGCAAATTTTCTAGTTGGGCCGCGGATATGGGAAGTGAGCATTTCCACTAATTGTTCTTGGCGAAGGCGAAGCTAACTACTATCTCGAACTTAGACTGGGTGACCATTGTCTTAATAGACTGTACGGATCTTCCTTCGACCATTAATGTTACTCATATTTCTTGTCATTTCGCCTGCAGATATTCTTTTGATGAGGGTCCTCGCTTTGTGGTCTGAACGTCCGTAGCTTTGGTTTAAATTTATTGAGAAACGGTCGCCTAACATAAGCTTTGGCAGCAAAAAAATTGGCCGCGTGTCTCAAAACTTTGTTCGTCATACAATCACTTGTCATGCTAGGAATTAAGGCCAAAATGATTATAACACAGAGAAGTAAGTGAAGGGTAAATCCAATTTCAGTATCTCAGTTGAATAACTGAATGCAATGGACTAGTATCTGTAGAGGGGGCTGCAGGCTTTGCATTCTGCGGCGAAGACGGCCTAAACTCCCTTTTACTTATGATTATCTACTGGTCAGTTTCTAAAACAAATCTCCAGATAACTTCCTATTCACGTCATGACAGGTCGTTCCCGTTTGCATTCGAGCTTGTTTTGATGGTTCTGGCTCTCTACAAAGCCACTGTTTTTTGGAGAGAATCGGCTGGGTTCAATGGCGTCAGCCTCGTTAAAGTGCTCATACAAGATCAGGCTCTTTACTTCATCTTGTAATTATTCATTCCTTCATTTTCTATGGCCAAATTAACGACCATTTTCGGCATAATGGTCTGCGGTGTAGCACAAATAATATTTTTCGGGGTGGATCAACAAGGCTCCCCCAACGCCGCACTTACCATCGCGGACATTATGCTTGTGTCTCCCACTTTTCCCTGCATAATAGGCTGCCGATTATTGGTTAACCTGAATGAGGCTGCCGAAAGGAGTGTCAATGGGGGCACGAGCTACAGGGTAGAAAGTGCGAGCGATGTTCAATTTTCATAGCTCCCAATGCTACTATTAGATCGTGTTCGGCGGCTCTTCCCATGCCATGAAGATGCGAGCTTCTTTTTCCGCGCTTCTTTTGTTTTGGGGACGAGGCTTATGAAACGATTCGGAGATAGTCCATTTTTAGGAAGAAGCGCGAAGTTGAGAAGACTACGGATTTGTGAATTTTTACTGAGTAGCTGCACACTGGATCCCGGAACCGGAAGGTGATTAAGCAGCGATGTTTGTGTAGGAAGCTGTTCTGGTTGGCAAGCACCGGCCGCCGACGACATGATAGTGCAACAATAGTGCAACAAGCCATGGCTTCTTTATTCACATAATTTTGAAGATAGAGACTGTCGCCTGGCCATCGAATTCGGTCTTTGGCGACTACCATTCAACCGATTACATCGAGCTAGCTCTAAGAAAAGAGTTTCTCACAAACCGCCCGCCGCCGAACGGCGCCACAACCCTTAATTAGACGTGCGCTAAGACATTGGCCCTTTACCTCCCTCCCCACACCTCCCATACAAGCCCATTGCTGTGCATCCTTCCCACAAGGGGCCCTCATTATCTGTCTTTTTCAACCCCGTATCATTACACTGCACACGGGGCAGATGTGGGGTTGAAGTAAAACTCGACCCTGAGGCTATTATCTCAAATTACAACACTATTCGTGATGCTATCGACTCGATCTGGTATCGGGCTTATTGATCCTGGAGTTCAATATTTTGTCTCTTACTACACGGAAGAAACCTATGTCCGAGTGGCAATCGCTACTATTCTCTGTTACGACACTAGTTGAGTCTATCAAAAATGCCAAACCACTACTACGAACTCATCAGTTGGGTTTTCATCATAGTCACCACATTTGACAAAGAGGTGTGCAAATCACCGTAGTAGTACTAGTTTCCCTAATAGTCATTTTGTGTCGGCTTGATGGGACAGGTTAAATACTTTTGGGTGGGTGTTCTGCCATTTTTTGCACAATCCATCTGTCAACTTTACACAACTCGCGGTCACAAAGCATGCGCCCCGCAAGACCGCCAGCATAGTCTACTTTCTCGTAAGCGAACACCATGACCGAGAGCTGGAGCCGATGTACCACTCACAATAAACTTAACGCACATATTTGAACAGAACCGATACGTAGGGATCTTTACTGTGTTGGCAAGTGTTACAGGTGCGCCCGACATGTCTGATAATGTTACATAGCGACAAGAATTATTGAAATTAGTTCAGCGGGTTCCTTCCACACGAATATAAAGCTGTGAATTTGCCACACTATTGATATCGCATTACTATTAACTCAGGGATTTCGTGACACTCTAGGTGTGAGTGGATCCCTGGCTGCTTCTTGAGAATGCGGATTAACGTGAATACAGGCAATTTTTCCGTATGGGCAAGTGACATAGGAGGTGACCACTCGTGCTCATTATTAGTAGCGTTAGATCAGCTTAATTATTGTCCTGAATCCAGACTGGATGACCATTGTTCTGATAGACTGTATGAATTATTCCCTGAAGTCGCTCATACTCCTTACAATCCGTCGTCACAGATATTCTCTTGATGAGGGTCCTCGCGCTGTGGTTTGGAGGTACGTGTCATTGCCTCGATTCCCCCATCAAAGCGCCAGCTGAGTAGTTAATAGCAAAGAAACTGGCCATATTTCTCAAAACTTTGTTCGTCATAGAATCAGCCTGCATGCTTGGGATTGTGATTACCCTAATAGTGACAGAAAAAGGTAAGCGGGTACTTCTCCCAATTTAGTCAACGGCTCACCGACGACGGACTAGTATCTGTAGGAGGGGTGGCAGGATTTGCATTCTGTGGCAACGATAATGCGGTTTCCTCCTTACTCGAGACTCTTTACTGGTAAGTATTCGGATCCCTCGAGTATCGCCCTATTCACGTAATGACAGGACAACCGTACTTTCATTTGAGCTCCTTTTGATGCTCCTGGCTCTTTATAAAGCTGCCAGTTTTTGGCAAGGATCTGCGGGAATTGAAGGCCTCGTCAGGGTGCTCATCCAAGACCAGGCTTTCTACTTTGTCCTGTAAATATGGTCGTTTTTCTCCCACTGAGGCCATTTTGACGATACTTTTCAGTGTAATGATATGCGGTACAGCGCACATCACATTTTATTGGGTGGACCAACAAGGTTCCCCCAACGCGGCGGTTAGTATCGTGGAGCAGATGCTTATATCCACTACTTTTCCCTGCATAATTGGTTGTCGGATATTGGTCCACCTAAACGAGGCCGCCGAAAGGGCTGTCATCGGGGGAACGGACTATAGAGTTGAAAATATCAATGCTATACAACCTGTATAGATTCTGTTGCGACTTTTGATGATCATCTTCAAGGATTCGTTCATTTTCCTGCATCTCAATACACTGACACTTGGTCACGAGAATCGCGAATCGCGGAGTATCTGGTTGTTTTAGAAATTTAACCATGCTTTTTTTCGTGGGTTCTCCACAGTAGAAAGGCAAACGAAGTCAGGCCTACGTAGACCTGGATTGGTGAATGGTCAAGAAAAGAAGTAAGGACCTTTATAAATCGACGATTTGCTTACATCCGACTACTTGAACGTACGGGCCCAGAGCCACCGATTTCTACTGGTTGAATAACTGCAGTGTCCGCGATTACCGCCCGAAAGCTTGTTCTTCCCATTCCGATATTAAATCCCCATAACCCCAATTTCCACATCTAGGAAACCTCGGTGTCGCGGGTCGTACCTCCAGTCCAGGAATGCAAAACCCCTTCACTTTATCAACGGAACTATCTATGCGTTCCACTTGGTCACACCAGTCCGCAAAGCTAGACGCCTGGTTCAACTCGGGCGCCACAAACTGCAATACAGCGGAAAGCAAGCCTCCAGGCAGCCGGCCTTCCAAGGTGCATGCAGAGGTGTGCTCTGCGATGCCATCAGTGGGAGAGCCAGAAAGCAGGCTCATGAGTTCGTCAAAGGCGGGTTCACGAGATACACAGACGGCTATGTGTGTTAGTGCGCCAAAGTGTAAGCGCGTGTTTGTGAGGAGTGGGTGGAAGATGTACACAAGCCTTTCGGGTGTTGTATGCAACGGCGTAATAAGGTTAAGTCTTCGCAGCGAAGGCGCTGTCGGAGGAACGTAAGGATGCTTTCGTCCTCGAAGTGTCGGCACGAAGCCGTCTTTCAAGGTGAGAGACTCGAGATGCAAAAATCTAATCCCTGATAGAGCTCCCAGTAGCCTTCCGCCCGTAACGTAACTACCCGGCCTTAATTGCCATGACGAGTACTGGAAAACGGTGAGGGTCACGAGCGTTGCTGTGCAAAAATCGTGTGACAAGATGCCAGAGCTCCTCAGAGTGACTATCGTAGTATGAAAAGGCTCCTACTCCTTCGGTCGTCTTCCAAAATGTGCCATTTGAGCCTTCGCTGCACAGGTCTGCCACCAGCGCGTGTCGAAGCTTCAACTCGTGAATAAATACGTGCCGGACTTCAACTTTAATTCCGCACTCTGACGGATGGTAGGCTGCTTTCACTCCCTCCAGCTTAGCAAATGTCGCCTTGAGCTGTTCCAAGCCTCCTATAACGAGCGCATGACACTCGAACGGTTCCGTGAACGCGCGGAAGTATTTGGACACCAGACCCAGGCTACGTACAGTTATCCCGGGGTCGCCGGCGCATGCGTACTCGACGATGATGGCGATGATTTCTGCAGAGCAATTTCATATGGGCGAGAAGGTGCTGTGGGCCATGAGCGCAGCGTGTTACAAGCAAGTTGCAACTGTGAAGGCGCTGCGCGATCATGACCAGGCCTCGGCAAGTCCGCTTATCTAAGCCTTGGTCTTTCTCCAGTCGTATTTAAATTAATTCATAGAAAGGCTCGGTCGGTACTATAGCAAGGACCAGACACGAAGATTTTATCAGGAGCTATACGGACACCAATGTATAAATACAGAACAAGTATTACTCCTCTCGGTCTCTTTTCATTTGAGCGGTTCGAACTCTCGTTCCAACGATATAACGTATCAAAGTAATATAACGGAAAGGTTACCAACGATTAATAACTACAGATCTATCAACAGCGCCTCCTTCCGCTCCGTTTGCTCTAACCTCGGACTGGGTCCAGATGCGTACAAAGGGAAGGACTGGGGGTTCGAGGTGGGGACCACGGGGAACTGCGGAAGCTGTGTCGCTGCCTGCGACTGTGGCTGGGACGGCGCAGGTGCGGGCGGTGGTTGATAATATTGCGGCTGCGTTTGAGGCTGGGCTTGTGCGTAGGCCGGATGCGATTGTGGAGCGTATGAAAGAGTGTTCTGACGCGAGGGCATAGGATGTGGCTGGACGTGCTGTGGCTGGGATTGAGGTGGGGACTGAGGCGGAGGAACAGATGCAGGCGGAGAAAGGGAGTATGCAGCGACAGGGACAGGTGGAGATTGTGGTAGCATTGAAGACGAGGCTTGGGGAGCAGGTTGGCCATACGATGAGTATTGGGGTGCCCCAGGGGCCCGGACAGGAGTCTGTTGAGGGAATGGAATAGTTGTAGGCGGAGGAGACGAATACTGTTGATACTGCTGAGCGGGAGCGGGCGCGGGCGCATACTGCTGCGCCTGTAGCTGTGACTCCATCCCGTAAGAGGACTGCCGAATGGGCGCATACGGAGCGCTGACAGGTGGTGGGGACTGAGACGCCTGAGGCAGCCCATACGATCTAGGGTCATACGTCGATGTAACAGCAGGGCCCGCTTGTGCAGGTGCCCATTGGCCGTAAGCACCGTCCACCGTGTTGTACCGTCCGACGTTCTGTTGAGGAGTTGAACGCCAAGACGGTCGCGACAGCTGCTCTGTGAGAAGTTTATCGTACAGTTTGACGGCCTGCGAAAGCTTATCGTGCATATCGGCTAACGTTTCTGCAAGACATAGTTAGCTCCAATACATCTCGTCAGGAATTAGTAACGAATACCCACTCTCTTTCCGGTCTGCATCATCCAGAGACAGTGCCAACTTCGGTCGAAGTCCATTCGCCTTGTCGTATAGCTCGTTCACCGCCGGGTATCGTGTGATGTCTCGCCCACCCCGTGCCTCAATCTCCTGTACAGTCTGACTAAACGTTAAGATTGCGTCGCCTTCAAGAGGTTGTAAGTCGTAATTAGGCAATGCAGGCGCGATGATGGTCGATGGGGTCGGATAAGAGTGTGCTTGCATGTGTAAAAAGCTCTGTGTTTCTGAACGTGATGTCTCAACGGGAACAGGTGCACTCGCACGCGGTGCATTTGCCTCACGCAAAGATGCTTCAATCGCAGCGCGGAGTTCCGGATCATTTTCTTCGTCATCTACCGCCGCAGCGCTTTGAGGGCGCATCGCACGGTCAACGAGCGGAGGCTCCGATGTTTGCCACTTTGTGTAATGTGAGGGCTCCGGCTGTGACGGCGTGTATCCCGGACGACTATGACGTCCATTGACACTAGCAGCACCCACTTCCTCTAGAGACAGCTGTATAGCACGCTGAAGCTCCTCATCTGCGAGTTCGCGTCCTGAGCGATGGCGCTGGGACGAGATGCGGCGATGATGTTTCCCACCGTCATCCTTTACGCCTTTGGTCTTTGTCAGTTTGATGTGACATCCGTCGCATACGCGGACTTCCTGTTGAATGCCGACGTGCGGGAGAGGGAGCATCTTAGAAGAACATTGCTGGTCGAACACCTGGCCGCAGTTCCGACAGTGGTGTTTACGATTTGTGAACGTGAACGGTGTCCGACAGCGTAAACATACATCCGAATCAATCCATTCCGGTGCTGTCTGAGTGTCCACCATTGCTGAGCTTGCAGAAGCCAAATCCTTAGGTGGAAAGTTGTAGCCTACAGTGTTGGTCAGCATACGTCAAGGTTACGATCAACTCATGCTTGCTCACCTTCACTCGCGAGCGTCTTATAAACCTGTCCTACGTACGCCAAACTTGGCTTTCCCTCGAACGCAATAGCCCAGTTCTGGATGAGACGCAATATCTTGTTCTTCACATCAAGATTAAGCACAGGTATCTTGAGGATGGAAACGAGGTTGTCCATGAACTCGCGCGAAGCGACCTCAACCAAGAAGTGGTCCCCGCCATTCTTTATACATGTATCCGTTAACTAAGAACATACAGTCAGGACAGACGCGCAATACGTGTTGGCAAACATGACGCACACTCAGAGTGAGAAGCTGCACGTTCGGGTTCTTGTGATTTAGACGCCTCTTAAGTGCGCGCATGGCATCTTTTGGAGGTACAGACTTAGAGCGAATCTGGTCGGATATCTCTAAGTTCAAGGCAATATCCTCCGTTCCGGTTGGCATGAGTTCGGACGTCGCCTTGTCTACGCAGGTGTAAGTATGCGGGACATTCATGAACGTCTATGAACGCACCAATTGCTTCATCGACCTGCGTCGCTCCCCATAACCAAGAGCTTAGCGACATCTTGGCTGTTCTAGTCGATTATTCAAGACTTCTTTGGCAGTAGTCGTTCGTTGTTGTCGTCGATGCGTAAGACGGACCGTCGCGCTGCGCCGCGACCACCTCTGACGATAGACAGCCACATAAGGAAGTTTGTATTATGCAATAAATTACCAATGGCGGTAGGATTGGCCACCTAGCGAGTCACCTAGACTAGTGCTCGAAGGATCGAGTAGGTACGACGCAATTACCAGAGCGAACACAATCAATCGTACACATACTGTAATACAGAGATTCGATGCCTGCGGGCCTCCTGTTACGTCGGGGAGTTGCCTCCAATATGTTACCTGAGCAGTACTAGACGTCTCTAGTTTTTATATTTCCCTCATCCCAGACACTCTACGACTTGGTTGACTCCCGGAAACGGACAAGGAAATTTGTGTACGATGGACGGCGCACACTAGGACAGCATCAGATGGGAAATATTATGCTGTTAACATCATAATCCTACCCCTGCTGTAGGTGCATTAGATTACCGGTACTCGGAACGCTGAGTCCACGAGTGAAAAGTTTATACAGGTCCTAACAGGTCCTGCTGTCGTCCGGACATGACTTCATCACTCCATACACTGGACAGGAAGTCTCTCTTTCCATGCACCCGACAATTCGATCTCGCGGTTCCTTTGCTGTGCGCATTTTGGTCGGTAACAGGAGTTGCCCTTGTTAATAACAAGAACTGAGTAGCTCCCTCCATCTTGTTGATTAAATGACAGGGACCTTAAGCAGACTAAGAAAGAAAACAGTGCAGCGCTCCGACTTAGTCTCCAGAGGACACCATATAATTTGAGAGTTTTTGTTTTCCTGCTGGGAGGTTCGAATCATCGCCCACCGGTACTTTATGTGTCGAACAATAGCGCCAAAGGATATAACCAGTAGCGAGCGAAGCAAAAGAATCAAGGTCCAGGCGAAGAACAGTGACCATTCGGAGCGCCAGAGCATGATTCCGACAAACTCCATCGGGATCCAGGACGCCTGTAATGACACAGCTCAAAGTTCGCAGACTTTTCGAGTTGAGGACGTTTCTTTTCCAGTAGCTTAAGTCTTTCGCGAAGCACAGGACATAGAGGGGTTCGGCACTGTAATGGTGTAACCAGCGATGGTGGAAGTGCGACTCGAAAGAATCAGAATTTGTTCCCCCGGTGTGTGACCGTGATTGCTTTGAATCGCGTGGCCGTGACGTCCCAAATCAGCTTCAATAGCTACCTGCGCGCGTCTCGTCTGGCCGCCATCTCGAACCCATCTCGCCGCATATTTCTCCTCAAATACACTCTACAAAAATGACGAAAACATACTTAATGAACAATCTCATCGAAAAGGCTTGTTTCTATCCTCGCGGCCCCCAGCAGCCAATTAACACCGATGTCGTTGCAGATGCAGTCTCCCGACCAGGATCATAGGTGCCGCGTGCTCATTCTATGCATACAAAGCGATTCCCTCACGACCGTCTAGATACATGGGCTTGACCGATCTAATGTCGGAAATAAAGCAGGATCCGAATAACTTCTATGGAGATGAAACCATGGAGCACAAAGTCTTGCAACGCGTCCTAAAGCTCGTCGAGGACAAGATTTCTGAAGTCAAGAATCAGGCGGTCAAATGGTACGCCAAACATCATTATTCTAATTTCAACCTTTGACTTTTATGAAGTTTGGGCGTACTTATCAAGATTGTTCGCGAAACCCAAATGGAGCTCATTATCGGGAAGCTCATTGACTTCTCGGGCAGCAAGGACGAGGAGTTACGGGATATCGCTGGTCTTGGTCCGTGCCATTCGGCAGGCTTACTCATGTCCTACTAAATATCCAAAAGCTCTCAAGACTATCACAGCTGAGTTACCGCAGAACAGTAACCTCGCGCCGAAAGCCTGCGCCAACCTGACACCGAAACTTCTCAACCAGATTAAGAACGTACGCCGTAGCATTGTGTTCTGCACATACATGCACTTACAGTATCCGTAGCCTGCAACGCCGCCAGAGACCCTTATCGAAACGCTTTCAATCCTTTCAATTCTCATAACACGCTTTCCGGCCCAACTTTCTAGCCCTGATCTTTCTCCACAACCAGTGCCTGCACTTACTCCGATCCTCGCACATAGTCGTCCTGCCGTTCGCAAGCGCGCAATCTTGACGCTCGCTCAATTCCTGCCTGCTGCTCAGCAATCACTCTTTGATGAGCTCATTAAATCCACTGTGCTCCCCGGCCTGCGTAACGAGGCCAGCGCAAACGCGGCGCTTGAGCAACAGCGCACAACTGTACAGCTCGTCGCTGCTATCACGCGTCATTCACCCGGTCGTATAGCCGTCGTGCTTGACACGATTATTCCCGGTGTGCTCAAGGCTGCTGCGTGTGAGGATGACGAGCTGCGCGAATACGCTCTCCAGGCACTCGAGGTATTTGTGCTCCGCTGCCCGGGTGAGATTTCTCCGTTCTTGGGTCAGATCGTACAGATGGGTACCAAACTGATCAAGCACGACCCTAACTATGCTGGTGACGATGAGGAGGATGAGGATATGGCTGACGCAGACGCGGATGAAGAGGACGAGGACGATGATTTGGATTATTCGGATGACGAAGATACGTCCTACAAGATCCGCCGTTCTGCAACAAAGCTACTTGGCGCGCTCATCGAGACGCGGCCGGAAATGCTCACGTCACTATACAAGGATGTGTCTCCTGTACTAATCCAACGTTTCGGGGATCGCGAGGGGACCGTACGTCTCGAAGTATGGGCAACATACGGTGCGCTGCTCAGCCAGACAAAGGTCTACGGTGGTATCCCGCAACATACTAGCTCTGTGGACTCTCCTGGTGTCGGGGGGAAGCGGAAACGCACGCTTAGCGGTACGGATGGAATGGATGTCGAAGTTCCTGAATCTCCCGCAGCTTTACTTAAGGCGCAAGTCCCATCCCTTGCGAAGGCTTTGTTTAGTCAGCTCCGTAGTCCGAAGACGCCTCCGCAGGTCCTACAGGCCGGTTTCAAACTTCTCAATCAACTGATAGATGTCCTACCCGGAAGTCTCTCCGCACATGTTGCACCGATCGCATCGACGGCCCAAGCCGTTCTTGCACAGAGCCCTACAACTTCTAGTATCACACTACATACATCTTGTCTGGCCTTTCTCTCCGTCTTTTTCGCGACGCATTCTCCATCAACGTTCAGCAACGAGCTTCCCGAGCTCACTCCATCACTCCTGAAGTCACTCAACGAGCGTCACCCACGTGTCGTTGCGGAGTCATTCCGCGCATTCTCTGCTCTACTAAATGCACTTCGGCCAGTACACGATAGTGACTGGATTGAGCGTGTGTACGATGGCTCAGTCCAGCGTCTTCGCAGCGCGGATACTGACGCAGAGGTACGCGCACGCGCGGAGACGTGCATGGGTGACTTGTGGGTTTGTGCTACAGATGCAGTGCGCGCAAAGGACGGCCGCGAATGGGATGCGATGTGCCGGACGACGGGCCGTATGGACGGTGCTGTCAAGGTTGTGACGCGCGTTGCGCGCGAAGTTGACGTTGGAGATGTATGGATTAACGGTTCGGTCGAGTGGCTGCTCGGTGTGCTAAGGAAAGTGGGAAAAGCAGGAAAGGTCGATGCATTCACTTGTCTCGACGTCTTGCTTCGAGGGTAGGTCCTCTTTTCCGTTCTCAGTCCAAATATTAACTCCTTTGGATAGTTATAAAACCGGCATCCCTGAAGACCTCGTCCCGAGCGTCGTAGAGCAAATGAAGCCATATATTTCCACGAACGATATTTCGCTCCTCTCTCAAGCACTCCTAATTCTCACCCTCCTCTTGCAGCTTGCGCCACCACTAGCATATCCCGCCGTCGAATCAGAGTACCTCAAAGATATCTGTATCATCGCCCACTCTCCCCTCCTATCTGGTTCGTCTCTTGATGCGCTCCTCGCCTTCTTTGCATCTTTGGTTCAGGCAGACACCGAGATCGCCACGCACGTCATCCCGAATCTTACACTCCCGCTACAACACGAAAAGAAGTCCGATGCATCGTACGCAAATGTTGCAAAGTGCATAGGTGTGATCATTCGTTGCCACCAGTCATTAGCAGCAGGGACCATTGCAGAGTTCTCGAAGGCCCTAAAGGTAAACTCAATATTTCACAACGAAAGGCTCCGAGCTCTGAAGATATGACAACGCACGGTAGAACGGATCCAAGGTGACGAGCAACGTCGTACTGAACCTACTCGTGCTGGGAGAAATCGGGCGCGTTATGTACGAAATACAAGCCACGCACGTCTAGCAGATGCTAAATATTTATTGAACCTAGCGACTTCGCTCCCCAAAAGGACCTTTTCCACTCGGCCATTGAGCTCCTCGGCTCCGCCGACGAGGAAATCAGAAGCGCTGCTTCTTTCGCAACCGGTAAGAATTATTATGAGAAAAATTCGAAAGTTATTGACATTCCGCATTTCTCTAGGCAACATTGCTATTGGAAACTTGCACCTCTTCCTGCCCGCCATCGTTAAGTTGGTCCAGACGGACAAGGAGAAGCGTCTTTTGGCCCTTCATGCTCTCAAGGAGGTCAGAGATGTCCTTCTTCGTGTATTGAATATCCATCTTAAAACTACCTGATACATAGGTGGCGAGCAACTGTCCTTCGGGACAGTTGGAAAGCGTCGCAGAGACAATCTGGGTCCCATTATTCCAAGACTCCGCGAACTCGGAGGAGGTGACAAGAAACGTCGCCGCCGCCTGTCTTGGTAAACTCACCACGACAAATCCTTCTCGCTATCTGCCCCAACTGCAAGTGCGTATCGTACGCTTTTACGTCCCAAATTTTGAAGTTCTAATTTTCTTTAGGCTCGCATTCGCGACGAGAACGCGGCCGCAAGAGCAACCGTTATCGCTGCTATCCGTTACACGTTCGCAGACTCGCAACATTCATACGACGAGCTTCTCGTCGCGCTTATCCCAGATTTCCTATCAGCAATGGTCGACGAGGACCTGGTACGTCCACATCTACTAACCAATGCCCGCATTCGTTGCAACCGAGACCTAACACCCACTCTGTTTTGAAAGACCGTACGAAGACTCGCCATGTCCGCGCTCAACACAGCAGCGCGGAACAGGCCTCATCTGATCCGGGACCACCTCGCCGTGCTGCTCCCCAACCTGTACAAGGAGACGTACGTGAAGCCCGAGCTGGTGCGGACGGTGCAAATGGGGCCCTGGACACACAAGGTTGACGACGGTCTCGAGGCTCGCAAGACAGCCTACGAGACTATGTACACCCTCGTACGTACCGCCCTCCCACCCACTCTCCCACTCTCCCCACTAACCTACTAACTCCCTCCCTTTCCCCTCATATCATCCCACAGCTGGACACCTGCCTCTCCAAACTCGACCTACACGAATTCCTCGGGCGCGTCGTCAGCGGGCTCTCCGACGACTCCGACGAGATCAAAGTCCTCGCACACATGATGCTCTTCCGGCTCTCCGGCGTCGCCCCAACCGCACTCGCCCAGCGGCTCGACGAAATCACGCCCCAGCTCGAAAAGACGATGAAGGGGCCGGCGGTGACGAAGGACACGGTGAAGCAGGACCTCGAGCGCGCTGCGGAGTTGCAGCGCAGTACGCTTCGTGCGGTCGCTGCGCTGCATAAGAGTACGGCGCCGGGAGCGTCGGCCCGCTTTGATGCGTTTGTGGATGATATCCAGCGTGGACAGTGGGGCGCGGAGTTCAAGGAGCTTAATAGCGGACCGTGAGGTCGCGTGCGCACATACGTACGCAGCAGTTAATACGGAAAAGTGGAAGTGATCTGTAGAAATAGGCTTTTGAGCGATCCGGGAGTTACATGCAACCCCGATTTACTTTACCTCACTCTGAACCCCTGTAGCGCAAATACAAACACACATATATGCATATACATCCGCACCTCCGACATTCCACCACTAATCCAACAGCCCGACAAAAAAATGTGATTTATATTGTTGTATACGAAGAAAGAAAAAGAAACACAGCCCAGTTGACAACAATCCGTCCACCCACCAATAAAATACATAAGTAGTCCGAAATACTTCTAGGAAGACCTCCCAAAGAAACTATAGAAACGTTTCGCGATCTCCGTGCCGGCGCGTTTCCTCTCCTCTCCGGCTGCCCCGCCGCCGAGCACGGATTTGTTCTCGATGGCCCTGCGGCCGAGGTACGGCATGACCTCTGACAGGGCACCGTACGGCACGTACCTAGCGAGAAACGCAGTTTAGTCTCGAGCAAGAAGTGAATCATTCAGGCGCTTAGAAGAGCTTACTTGATGACGAAAGGGTCGGTTGACCGTGTCCGGTTGACCAGCGAGTCCGTCAGAGCGTCGCTCATGCCTACGCGCAGAATCAGCCTCTCCACTAAGCAAAAAGCAGCAGCAGAAAAAAAAAGCGCACCATAAAGCTGACCAAACGTCACACGCTCCGCAACCTCGTCGCCAATCCTCACCACCTCGCCCTTCCCCTCACGCTCACGCGCCGCAAGGCCCGCACCAACAAGCTCGTCCAAAATAATCTCGCAGCTGCCCCAATTATGCGTGCCAAACAAAATCCCAACCCCCGGCACGCGCTCACCGCCTCCCACGCTCCTCCCACGGAGCTCGTCCCTCACACGCCCAACAAGCACACGCGCGCACGCATTATAGCATGCGTCCGTCTCCGCCTTGCTGAGCCAGACAGGCGGGAGCGTGTCAGGCGAGATAGAAAGGGACTTGGGAACCTCAGCCGAGCCGGTCTCACGTAGCCCCTCCCTGTGCGCAGCGACCTCAAGTGGGTGGTACGCACCGCGCACGAGCTTGACGCCGAGCGCAAAGTTCCCGGCCTCCGCATCGCGGAAGGCTTGCGCAAGATAATCGGGCGTCCTGCATCGAACACAGATCAAATCGATAAGCAGGCTGAGGGAGATAGAAGGTCCAAACGAAACAGCAAGGCTACTTACCTCCGTAAGTACGCCTGGAATGTGCCGTAGATAAGCGGCTGTACCGGACCCCCATCCTGCCCGTTTGGTAACGACGATCCCGTAATCGCGCTCACCACACGTGTAAACGATGAAGGATAAGAAGGCAAACGGTTGAATTCGCGCATCAGGGCAAGTTGATATGCATCTATAGCGGGCTTTCGGCGTCTATTAGCTATTTGCACTGCCCACGCAGAAACGTTAAAAGCGCACCTGATACCAGCTAAACTCAAATCTTTGATGAGACATTTGAGCAACGTTTTAGTTGGGAAATAAGACACACCTGTATTCAGCGTCGACGATGATCTTCACACCTCTCTCCTTCGCCCTCTGACAGATTTTAATTAAATCATCTTTGAGTTCTTTGAGGGCGGCTATGTCTTCAACGGTTAAGGGGCTAGTCTCTGGTAACTTTGACGGATCTTGAATATCGAGTACATTGAAATCAGAAGGACGAGGGGAGCCGGGGAAACAGATAGGATGTGCGAGCGGGGATCGGGATTTAACCAGATGAGAGGACAGGTTAATTAGTGCCCTGGCATCTGGAAGAAGAGCGGTCTATGAATCGTCAATAAACGCGATCGAAGAAAACGTCGGGTGAAAGTACCAGCTTAATAGCGACCCAAGTTCTCCTCCCCGCTGTTCGGCCCCTTCCAATCCGTCGCTTATCCTCAAAATCCGCCGCGACGTCGATAGAGCGGATCATTTCGTCGACAACCTGCTTGTACACGGGCTGAACGGCCTTCCCGGACCCGGAGGCCTTGGACTTGCCCGCGGCCTCGTGTTCGTCGACCTCGACGCTGTACGCGAAGAGTGTACCTTTGTTCTCCGCGCGGAACTCCTCGAGAAGGGGGACAGTGTCGAGCGCAGTGTCCCCGCCGACGAACTAGAGCCACGCTTGCGTTCAGACAGACTCACGTGGGTAGCTGAAAGCGGACGCACCTGGGAGAAGAACGTCACTCGGACAAATGCCTCCGTCACCTGCTTGAGTCCGGGGACGGAGGACAGCGTGGAGAGGATTGTAGGGGACCAATCCACAAGTGCGGGGACGGAGCACATGGAGTACACGACGTATGAGCGGAGCAGCGTGGACAGTGGCGGCTGGCTCCGGCGAGACGTCCGTGCGTCAGCGTCGTCCGCCGCGTCTGCGCGCACCGGTTCTTGGAGGTATAGATACGCCGAGCCGCCCAGCAGGCCCACGAGGGCCAGTGCACCTATGCGAGCGCGTCCGGAGCTTGCGGTGGACGCGATGCGGGGTGCCGAGGTCGTGTACGATGGACGAGATCGCGGGGTGAATGTCGCGGGGAGACGGTGCGGGATTGTGGCCGCCGTCGCCGCTGCTCTGCGACGGACGATGGAGAACATGGTGGGCTGAAGACAAGGGGGATTCGG
The DNA here is from genome assembly GCA_024195185.1 of Coniferiporia weirii. Taxonomy (NCBI): domain Eukaryota; kingdom Fungi; phylum Basidiomycota; class Agaricomycetes; order Hymenochaetales; family Hymenochaetaceae; genus Coniferiporia; species Coniferiporia weirii. The sequence continues at coordinate 65,099 of JAKOPK010000087.1, forward strand.
AGCATCTGGTCTGCGCTGGGGCTGAAGTCCATGTACATGTAATCCGAGCTGTGTGCAGCCGCGATTAGAGCCGGCGAGGTTCCGTATATCAATTATCCAGGATTAACCAGCGCAGAGCACGTGCACTCCTTCTCTTTTGTCGCGGAGCCCCAATTTCCCTCTATTTGCGCCACCGGCCCGCCGCAGATTTTCAGAAGCCTTAGCTCAGCCCACCGATATGTCGAAGCGCAAGCAGGCCAGGGACGCCGACGACGACGAGGGCAGCGGCAGCGACGTCGTGAGTGTACTACTATACTCCCGCACACAAGCCCCGCATCTCATCGAACAACCAGTAGAGCCTTATAGACGTCGATTTCGAGTTTTTCGACCCCAACCCCGCCGTCGACTACCTCGCCCTCAAGCGCCTCTTAACCCAGCTCTTCCAATCCGATGCCGAGCTCTTCGCCCTGCACGACTTTGCCGACCTCGTCCTCTCACAGCCCCTCCTCGGCACCACCGTCAAGATAGACGGGATCGAGGGCGATCCATATGCGTATCTCAGCGTGCTCAACATGCACGCGCATCAGGTACGTCTTCCTATCCGCTGTCAAACCCTACCTAACTATTTCCATCCGTCCATTCAATATCCCATATCGCAGAGTCATGCGTCGATAAAGGCCCTCACGGCGTACGTCCTCGCCAAGTCCGCCGCGCTTCCTGCCCTCCACGCGGCGCTGCAGACCCTGCTGGGGCCCGCGGGCCTGCAGACGCAGAACCACGTCGGCTTCGTGTTCAGCGAGCGCCTAATCAACATGCCCGTACAGGTCGTCCCGCCCATGTACCGCATGCTGGCAGACGAGATCAAGTGGGCGAATGACGATGTGCGTCTTATCCTCTATGTATGCTCAAGGGGGAGCTTCATTTAACCCGTCCTACAGAAAGAGCCCTACACATTCACACATTATCTCGTCCTAACGCGGACGTACCGTCTTACGTCCGACCAAGCCGCCGAGCTCGAGAACGGCGCCCAGCGCCCCTCGAAGCGGCACAAGAACCGACCGCCGCCTTCCGCAGCACTGGCACCAGGCGGCGGACCCTCCACGTACTCATTCCATCCAGAGGACGAGTACATCCAAAAGGTACGTCTGCTACTCTATCCATCTTTTAAATCCCAAACTAATCATACGCACCAACATTCCAGTACGCAACGTACACCCTCGACTACCCACTGACGACGCAGGTGCCCCGCGATGAGGACTCATTCGGGCTCGACATGGGCGGGCGCATGATGCTGGTCTCAGCAGAGAGCTTCCAGCCCATGATCGACGAGATGATCGCCGCGTATGCTGTAGGGCAGTGAGCAGGCGGCGATTGTGCAGATGTTTCCTTGCGAGATGTATTGCTATTACCATTGCTATCACTGTCATCTTCATCTGTGTTCTCTATCTGATGTTGTATACGGGCCAATCTGAGTTACCAGCGCTGTGTATCTTTGTTATCGCTTATACATGCTGGGGCATGGTTCTTCTCACTATCTATGGCTGCAATGGGCGTACGTGCAGATGCTGCTCCATATCGCCCCAGCTACCTTCTAATCTCGGTACGTAAGTATCTGCGGCGAATATCATGTGACTATTTCAGTGTGGTCATGTGACCGCCCACGACGGTTACCGATTCCGTAGGCGCTGCGTCGGAACTTGAAGTGATGCAGACGCACAGCCCAAGCACAGCGCTGGGCAGCAGCGCTCGCAGCGCCGCAGTCGGCGGTGAACAACTCAACTTGCAATCACAATGTCCGTCACGAGCAGCACGCAGTATGCACCTCCGGCATACCCACCTCCCCAGCCTACACCTACAGCGAACAAACCCAAACCCCGATACGCACCTCCAGCGTACCCGCCTCCCCGAACAGTGCTCTTAACACCCACCTCATCCACGCCCTACCCTATCGACTTCGAGCTCCTCGCAAGCCAAGGCTGGCTCTCCCTCCCCATCACCGACTCGCCCTCCGATCCTCTCCACGCAGCCTACTCCGCCCTCTTCTCCGCCTCCGCCCAATTCTTCGCTCTCCCCGACTCCGAATGCGCAAAGCACGTCGTCGTATCCCGGCGCAGCGGCACACAAGCGTCGGAGGAAGGGTACCAGCATATTCCCGGCGAGAAGTGCATGCTCACGCTCCGCCGCGCCGATACCACCCCTACGCATTTCGGACTGCGCGAGAAGGCGGACGCGGCGTGGCGCGCGAGCGCGGACGTCATGAGTGCGGTGCTCGAAGCTGTGGAGGAGACGATCGCTGTGAAGGAGGGCGCGCTGATGCGTACGACGGAGGCGCAGCTCGCGTTCCCACCTGAGGGCGCGGGTTGCACCGTCTCGCTCATGCGGTCGTTCCGGTACGACCGTCCGCCCCTGGGTGCGGGCGCAGACCCGGCCACGGCGGCGCGCGTCGTTGCAGACTCGCATAAAGATCTGGGCCTGCTTACGATCGTCGTTGGCCACTCGCCCGGCCTGGAGTGCTGGGACGCCGCCGGCGCGCGGTGGGTCTCATGTGAAGAGACTGGCGATGGCTACGGCGGTGGGCTGCGCGCGACGCTCCTCGTTGGCCAGACGCTCGCCAAGTTCACCAACTGGCGCTATACCGCCGGGCGACACCGCGTCTTCGTGAACCCATATACTTCTCCCATTTCCTCAGCCGCAGACTCCCCGGACTCCCTTACCCCAACAGACCCAAACCCCTCCTCCTCCTCCTCCTCGTCCCCACCCACCCCCCTCACCTTCCCCTCCCACCGCTTCTCCCTCGTCCACGCTCTCCGCGCATCCCTCCCCCTCCGCGTCTCCCACACCGACTTCGAGACGCCCATCACCGGCGCATACGCGCCCTCCACGCAGTTCGTCGACGCGTCCGTGCTCGAGATCTACCGCGCGATCAGCGACTCGCATTGGAATGTGAATATTTCGGTCCCTGAGCGTGAGCGCCAGCGGCTGGCGCTGCTGAAGCGGGCTGAGAGCGCTGGTGCGGGTGCGGGTGCGGGTGCGGGTGCGGGTGGAGGTGGAGCTTCAGAGGCTGTGGGGAAGGAACAGCAACAGCAACAGGAGCAAGACACGCGTCAGGACGCAGTTCCCGGCGTTGGTGACGCGAACACGAACGCCAGTAGTACCTCTCCACCAGCGCCAGTGCCTGAATCAGACGCCAGCAACACCTCGCTAGCAGCGCCAGCCCCAAACCCAGACGCCAACGAAAAATCACCAAATAACAACGCGCCAAAAAGGCGGTCAACGCTATCAAAGTTGAAAACGCTGTTCCGAGATAAACAGGAGTCTGTTGCGGCCTGACGCTTCCTAGTACAGTCGCTGTCTACCTGAGAATCACTTGTCTTCTTTTTTTTTGAGGGGGGGAGGGGTGTATTTTCGTGTACTTTAGGAGAAGGGAGCTGTATACTTACTTACTGGGACCGTTAGTGTGGTCATGATGTATCTACTAGAATCGTATGACCCATATTACAAAGGGATTCCTACTTACAAAACCGCAACTTCAAACTTCCACACAACTAAATCAATGCTGGAACCCTTCATGTGGATGCTCAATGAGCTATCAAAGAAGCTCGTGATGGTGGCATTGACAAAATATCGCGTTGTCGTGAAGCCACTGTCAAAATACATACTTGTTCTGCAACTGAGAAAGGTGCGTTCCAGTCTATAAACAGATAGCAAAAAAAACCTGGACAAGATATAAGATGCACATATCCGTGATATGAGTGCTGTGGGATCCAAATGAAAACGTTTGTACTCTAATAGGGGACCACCGTCACGGTCGATCATCTCTCCTCTCCCCTTGTCTACCTTTTCGGGAGTGCATACTTCCTGATACATACGTCAATCTCGTAGCTCGATCTTAATTCCTGGCTCATCGCACGTGTCCAGAATCTGGTACTTGCCAACAGACTCCTGATACGGTTCTCTTCGATCGATGTGCACACGCATCAGCATAAAATCGTGAACATTCCAGTTCACATTCGAGGAAGCAACCACTATCAGCCTGAGGCTCCAGCCCATGCTATCCTCGACAATAAACCCCAACCGGGGACAGCTGTCCCGCGGAACTCATCGCTCTCGTCCTCGAGCATATACCTCTCGCAGACCTCGGGAAGATGGCGCGCAGCCTGGGCTTGGTATCCAAGTACTACCGTAGGGTCGCAAAACCGTTCGAATTTCGAGCACTTGTGATCGTAGGGAACGAACAGCTCAAGGCGGCGCTTCACAAGATAAAGACCGCGCGAAAGAGACAAATGGATGGAGTCACCATAATTGACGTCCGGCACCTTTTTGTTCGCGAGATAGAGCTAGACGTAGATCTATTCATGGAGAATTCGGATACATACTCGGGCGAGTCGGATACATACTCGGACGAGTCTATTGACGAGGAAGAGAAATTTTGGGAAGCCGTTGACAAATGTAGGGATGATGCCAACGAGTTCCGGACGCGCACCGCCGCCCTCGTCAGGAACGTCAGTACGACCCTCGTAACTCTTTCCATTACCCAACGCTTTCGAGATTCCCTCTGCGGCTTCGAAGGCCCGTGCATTATATCCGGGTTGTCATTCCCGCACCTCGAGAATCTCATCCTTGAGCACAGCGGTAACAACCCCGAGTTTGACTTTGTTCGTCCGACGGCGCCATTATTACGACGTATACACCTCAGCGCAGTTCGTATCCACAATTTTCCGAGGGAACTTGATTGGTTCGACCTTCCAGAGATCGAGGATAGGACCCTGCTTCTCCATCCGCTGCTTGTGAACATGCACTCCCATTTTAAAGCCTTGACTCATCTAGTACTTTGTGGTAGAGGCATATTTTCTATCGACGATCTCCTAGCGGTGCTTTGCGGCTCCAAAATTGACGCAATGGAGTTCAAGTCGACGCTCCCCGCAAACCGCAAGCTTCCCAGGAGGCTGGTTCATACAGTGCTGGAACCCGGGTATCAACACGACCTTCAGGGAGTCCTGCTTTTTTGTAAAAATGCGAGAGAGCTTTGCATAGATGGTTTGGAGATACAGGAGCTCCACTACGTGTCTTACGAAATCGGAGTGCCGGAGCACAGCGATGAGATATTGGAGGAATTTGAAGGACTAGCTCGCGAGCGCTGGTAGTACTTAGCAGGAGGGATCAAGAATACACTCAAAAACTTCATAGATGTATAAAAATACTAAGTTATTACACCAAATTAGTCACGTTTTGAGTCAGGGTGCTGTAGAGTCAAAACGCAAAACGTTTCAAGTTGTAAGATTAGACGGGCGATACGATAGTACCTGCTCAACGCGCGAATACTACGTTATCGGAGTTCTAAATAACGACATTACGCTCAGCACGTGTCCAGAATATGGAACGGTATACTACCACAGACAATTGTATTCCTGATATGGTTCTGTTCCATCGATGTGCGCACGCATCAGCCTAAAATCATGAGATTTTGGTTCACGTCCGAGAGGGCAACCACCATCAGCCTGAGGTTCCAACCCACTACGCCGCCCCTGACAATACGTACTACACCTCAACCATGGACAGTTGTCCCGCGGAACTGATCGCCCTCATCCTCGAGCATATGCCTCTCGTAGATCTTGAAAAGACAGCACGCAACCTGGGCCTGGTGTCCAAATACTACCGCAAGGTCGCAAAACCGTTCGAATTCCGCGCACTTGTGATTATAGGTAGCGAACAGCTCAAGACGACGCTTGGCAGGATAGAGATGGAACAGGTGGAACGGGAGGATGGAGCCATAATTGACGTCCGGCACCTTTTTATTTGCGAGATGGAGCAAGACATAGACATAGGCATAGACACGGGAGGTCCGGATAATCTTTCTGTCGAGTCTATGGACGAGGTAAAGAAATATTGGGCCACCATTGGCAAATGTAGGGATTACGCCAACGAGCTCCGAGAGTACGCCGCCATCCTCATCCGGAACGTCCATACGACCCTCGTAACTCTTTCTATTATCCAACGCTTTCGAAAGTTTTCCTGCGGCTTCGAAGGCCCGAGCATTATATCTGGCTTATATTTCCCGCGCCTCGAGAATCTCATCTTTGAGCACAACGCTGACATCTCCGACTTTGATTTTGTTCGTCCGACGGCACCACTACTACGGCGTATCCACCTCAGCGCATTTCGTATGCACAACTTGCTGGGTGCCCTTGGTTTGAGAAACCTTCCAGAGATTAGAGATGGGACCCTGCTTCTCCATCCGCTGCTTATGAACATGCACACCCGTTTTAAAGCCCTGACTCATCTGGTCCTTTGTGGTGGAGGCTTAGACTCTGTCGACGATCTCTTAGCGGTGCTTTGCGGCTCCGTAAACGGTGCGAAGGACTTCAAGTCGATGCTCCCCACAAACCGCGGGCTTCCAGGGAGGCTGGTTCATGCAGTGCTGAAACCGTGGTATCAACACGACCGTGAGGGGGTCTTGCGTTTTTGTAAAGACGCGAGAGCGCTTTGCATAGACGGTTTGGAGGTACGGGCACCCCACTTCGTGCCTTACGAAATCGGAGTGCGGGAGCGTAACGACGAAATATTGGAGGAATTTGAAGGACTAGCTCGCGAGCGCTGGTAGTACTTAGTAGAAGGGATCAAGGACTTGAATACACCCAAAAATCTCATAGATGTAGAAAAATACCAAGTTATTACACCAAGTTGGTCAAGTTTTGAGTCAAGGTGCTGTAGAGCAAAACGCAAAACGTTTGAAGTTGTAAGATTAGACGGACGATGCGACAGTACCACTTTTCACACTCCGCTCAACACGCGAACAATACGTTTATTATCGGTGTTCTAAATTTCAACGTGCCGGATGCACTTATGCAATTGTATGCTTTCTTTCTGCACACCATAATGATCACCCCCTCCCCGGAATTACTCAGCAAATGTTGCCCGAGACTGCCAGACATGTGCACACTGGTCGATGGGCACGAAGAGCGGCGAGCACTCGTCGAGACAGTTTCAAGCGTCACGAACGTCTCTCACCGCCAGCGTATTTTGGACACGTGCTAAGCCTGGATCGAGCTACGTAATGCATGTTATTGGAACTCCGATAACATACTAGTATTCGTGTGTTGAGCAGGTACTATCGTATCGCCCGTCTACATAATCTTACAACTTGAAACATTTTGTGTTTTGCCCCTACAGCACCTTGACTTAAAATTTGACTAATTTGGTGTAATAACTTAGTATTTTTATACATCTATGAAGTTTTTGAGTGTATTCTTGATTTCTCCTGCTAAGTACTACCAGCGCTCGCGAGCTAGTCCTTCAAATTCCTCCAATATCTCATCGTTGCGCTCCCGCACTCCGATTTCGTAAGACACGTAGTGGGGCTCCTGTATCTCCAAACCATCTATGCAAAGCGCTCTCGCGCCTTTACAAAAAAGCAGGACTCCCTCATGGTCGTGTTGATACCCCGGTTTCAGCACTGTATGAACCAGCCTCCCGGGAAGCTTGCGGTTTGCGGGGAGCGTCGACTTGAACTCCATTGCGTCAGTTTTAGAGCCGCGAAGCATCTCTAAGAGGTCGTCGACAAAATATATGCCTCCACCACAAAGGACCAGATGAGTCAGGGACTCAAAACGGGAGTGCATGTTGACAAGCAGCGGATGGAGAATCAGGGTCATATCCTCGATCTCTGGACGACCGACCGAATCGAGTTCGCTCGGCAAATTGTGGATACGAACTGCGCTGAGGTGTATACGTCGTAATAATGGCGCCGTCGGACGAACAAAGCCAAACTCGGAAATATCACCTCTGTGCTCAAAGATGGGGTTTTCGAGGTGCGGGAATGACAACCCGGATATAATGCACGGGGCTTCGAAGTTACAGAAAGAATCTCGAAAGCGTTGGATAATGGAAAGGGTTACGAGGGTCGTACGGACTTTCCTGACGAGGGCGATGGTGCGCGTTCGGAACTCGTTGGCATCATCCCTACATTTGTCAACGGCTTCCCAAAATTTCTCTTCCTCGTCAATAGACTCGTCAGAGTATGTATCCGACTCGCCCGAGTCTGTATCCGCATTCTCCATGAATAGATCCACGTCTAGCTCTATCTCGCGAACAAAAAGGTGCCGGACGTCAATTATGGTAGCTCCATCCATTTGTCTCTTTCGCGCGGTCTTTATCTTGTGAAGCGCCGCCTTGAGCTGTTCGTTACCCACGATCACAAGTGCTCGAAATTCGAACGGTTTCGCGGCCCTACGGCAGTACTTGGATACCAGGCCCAGGCTGCGCGCCGTTTTCCCGAGGTCTACAAGAGGTATGTACTCGAGGATGAGGGCGAAGAGTTCCGCGGGACAGCTGTCCATAGTTGGGGTAAGTTATTGTCGATGATAGCGTGGGCTGGAGCCTCAGTCTGGTAGTGGCTGCTTCCTCGAATGTGAACTGGAGTGTTCACGATTTTATGCTGATGCGTGTGCATATCGATGGAACAGAACCGTATCAGGAATACAATTAGTGTTCTCAAAGGTCAGGTCTGACCCGTTGTGACCCGGGTCGACCACTGACCTGACCCCTGGGTCAGGCCACTATAGGGTCAGGCCAAGGTGGGCCAGAGCGTGGTCAGGTCGGGGGTCAGCATCACCCGGGAAATCCTGACCCGCCTTGACCCAGGGTCGACCCTGACCTGACCCCCGACCCGGCACGTGACCCATTTGGGCAAAAGTCGGCCTACCCTGTAGTGGTTTAAGCCAGCCCTAAACAAAATTAAGCCTCCCCTAAACCAAGAATGCTTCAGCTTCAAGTTAAGATAGCATATACTCATACTTTTGATAAAAGAGCGGTAGTAGTGTACATTTATTTGTATTTACATTAGCACTGGCATCTGTAATCTGTAATTATTGTTTACTATTACACTGATAATCTTACTAGGGTGGTGTTGAAAAATGTTATTAGCAATGCTTATCATCACTTAGTAATGCTATTATTTGCCATTATTATTGTTACTTATTGGCATTAGTATTGGTACTACTCGACATTAGTATTGATACTACTCGGCATTAGTATTAGTACTAATAAATATTCAGTATTGTAACTGTCACTGCAGGTCAGGGGTCGACCCGGGGTCGACCCTGACCTGACCCTCTGGGTCAGGTCACAATGGGTCAACGGGGGTCAGGCCGGAGGTCAGCTCAAGCCGGAAATCCTGACCCGGGTCAAGGTCAGGGTCAGGCAAAAAATCCGCTGACCTGACCAGACCCAACTTTTGAGAACACTAAATACAATCGTCTGTTGGCAAGTACCAGATTCTGGACACGCGCCAACGCCTGCAAAGGATTTGGGACAGATTTGCACGCTGACTAACGACCGGCACCTTCCTCGTTTGGCAATTTTGGTGGCAACAATTTCAGACAGTCATGCTCTATACAATCCAGCCTCTCTCTCCCAATTTTTTCTTTAATTAAATACATTGAGAGTCAAATAAATGTATAAAAGTCACAGTATTGGGACTTAACTCAATCCCAATGTTTTAGTGAAGTTCTGGCCTCCCAGCTGCACTATCAGTCGCATTTGTCACATTGTGATAGCGTGACAAATGTGTCTACAAGGGCCGCAAAAGCGCAAAACAAGTTTACGGGCTCAGTTTTGCCTCTATCGACGCGATTTAAAATACGTTATAATCTGCAGATATGGGGCTAGGGTTCCAACTTTCCGGATGTTTTATTTTATACCCAGAAGTACAAGAAACAGCCAGTACATGAGTTTTTCCTTGTACTTCTAGGGCAAAGATAAAAAATCCTGCCAATAGGAATTCTGGCCTCATATTTACAGATCATAACCCACTTAAAATCGCATCGATGGGGGCAAAATTGAGCCCGGAAACGTGTTTGTAAAATCTCTCTAACCTCGGAAGCGTAAAATGTCCATTTACAGTAACAGCGTAAACAAGTACAATTAGAGACTTTTTTGGCGGGCGTTGCCTCCCACAGACAATTGTATTCCTGATATGATCTTGTTCCATCGATGTGCGCACGCATCAGCATAAAGCAGTGAACATCTTAGTTCACATCTAAGGAAGCAACCACCATCAGCCCGAGGCTCCAACTTGAACCCACTACGCCGCCCCCGACAATACACCCCAACTGATGGACAGCTGTCCCGCGGAACTCATCGCCCTCATCCTCGAGCACATGCCTCTCGTAGACCTCGGGAAGACGGCGCGCAGCCTGGGCCTGGTATCCAAGTACTATCGTAGGGTCGCGAAACCGTTCGAATTTCGTGCACTTGTGATTATAGGTGGCGAACAGCTCAAGGCGACGCTTGGCAAGATAGAGACGGAACTGGTGGAACGGGCCGTAATCGACGTCCGTCACCTTTTTGTTTACGAGGTAGAGCTAGACATAGAGCTGGACATGGAAGATCTGGATAATCTTCCGGGCATGTCTGTAAACGGGAGATGGGCCACCCTTATAAAAAATGGAGACAAATATAGGCTTTACGCCAACGAGTTCCGAACGCGCACCACCGCCCTCACTCGGAACGTCCGTACGACCCTCATAACTCTTTCTATTACCCAACGGTTTCGAAAGTCTTTCTGTAACTTCGAGGGCCCCCGCATTATATCTACGTTGTCTTTCCCGCGCCTCGAGAGTCTCATCTTGGAGCACAGCTCTGACATCTCCGGATTTGACTTTGTTCTTCCTACGGCGCCATTACTACGACGTATCCACCTCAGCGCGTATCGTATCCACAATTTGCCGAGCGATTCTTCTATTATCGGTTTATCAGATATCAGGGATAGGACTCTGCGTTTCCATCCGCTACTTGGTAATATGCACTCCCATTTTAAAGCCCTGACTCATCTAGTCCTTTGTGGCGGAGGCATATTTTCTATCGACGATCTCCTAGCGGTGCTTTGCGGGTCCATAAATGGCGCAGTGGAGTTCAAGTCGACGCTTCCCGAAAACCCCAAGTTGCCCGGGAGGCTGGTTCATGCAGTGCTGAAACCGCGGTATCAGCACTGCCGTGAGGGAGTCTTGCATTTTTGTAAGGACGCGAGAGCGCTTTGCATAGATGGTTTGGAGGTACAGGCCCCCCACTTCGTGCCCTATGAAATCGGAGTGCGGGAGCGCAAAGATGAAATATTGGAGGAATTTGAAGGACTAGCTCGCGAGCGCTGGTAGCACTTAGAACTGGATCAGGAATGCACCGGACATTTATAGATGTAGAAAAATCCGAACGAAGTGTTTTTACGGACGCGAATCGAACTTCCACGAGTCTTTCGTATCGGTTCATATTCACGGAGATAAGTAAAACCGAACGAGACTGAGAGTTCGGTTTGGGAGTTCAGCAAAGAGGTAACCGGACTGAACCGAACTTTAGCAGATTACGTGGCTTGTACATATATAAGCATGTCGAAATATCTTAACGCTGATTATAAGGCCCTCCTACGCTGGGTTGAGTTGTTTGTCCCTCATGAGCAGTAAAAAAGGAGATTGGAGCTCAATGTGAGCCTCCTTCCTTTATCGGTCGGTACATCCACAGACAATTGTATTTGTATTTCCTGTTATGGTCTTGTTCCATCGATATGCACCATATGTAAAATCGCGATATTTCGGTTCACATCTGAGAAAGTAACCACCATCAACCTGAGGTTCCAACCCACCCGCGTCGCCCTCAACAATAAACCCCAACCATGGACAGCTGTCCTGCGGAACTCATCGCCCACATCCTTGAGTACATGCCCGTTGTACACCTCGGGAACACGGCACGTAGCCTGGGCTTGGTGTCCAAGTACTACCGTAGGGTGGCAAAACCGTTCGAATTCCGCGCTCTTGTGATTATAGGTAGCGAACAGCTCAAGGCGACATTTGGCAAGATAGAGACGGAACTGGTGGAACGGGCCGTAATCGACGTCCGTCACCTTTTTGTTTGCGAAGAGGATCCAGACATGAACCTAAACGTGCGAATTTTTTCGGACGACTCTATGGACGAGGAAGAGGAAACGACCTATATCAAAAAGGTAAAGGAGTATATCGCTTACGCCAACGAGTTCCGAAAGTACGCCGCCGCTCTTGTCAGGGACGTCCACACGACCCTCGTAACTCTTTCTATTACCCAATGCTTTCGAAGGACTTCATCCGATTTCGGCGACTTGCGCATTATATCCGGATTGTCCTTCCCGTGTCTCGAGAATCTCATCTTGAAGCACAGCGCTAGCATCTCCGAATTTGACTTCGTTCGTCCGACGGCGCCATTACTACGACGTATCCACCTCAATGCACCTCGTGTCTACTACAATACCATGAGGGACCATCCGGATTACGAGGAGGAGAACCTGTGGCCCCATCCGCTGCTTGTGGACATGCACTCCCGTTTTGAAGCCCTGACTCATCTAGTCCTTTTTGGTGGAGGTATGGATTATGTCGACGATCTCTTAGAGGTGCTTTGTGGCTCTGATTCCGACGCAATGGAGTTCAAGTCGACGATTTCCACAAACCGCAGGCTGCCCGGGAGGCTGGTTCATGCAGTGATGAAACCGCTGTATTCGTACGACCTCCGGAAAACCAAAAATCTCTGTCGGGATGCGGAAGCGCTTTACATCGATGGTTTGGTGATACATGAGCCCCAGTGGCAAGTAGGAGAGTTTTGGGAGCGCGAAGATGAAATATTAAAGGAATTTGAAGGACTAGCTCGCGAGCGCTGGTAGTAGGAGGGATCAAGGTTCAAGAATACACCCATGAATTTCATAGATGTAAAAAAATATGGACAAAGTCATTACAGCAAAGTGAATCAAATTAGTAGAGCATTGAATCACGGTGCTGTATAGACGAAATGCAGAACGTTTAAGACTGGTGATACGATCATAGTACCTGTTTTCACCGACCCCTGTTGCAAACTTTTAGTTTTTTGCTCCTGATGCCGCTCAAACTCCTTTTATCTTTTGAAATTTCTCAAGTGTGATCTAGATGAATTTACACGCCGTCTGTAAAATTCCGAGATGTTTTGTATTTGCACAAACGCCCCTGCCTGCGTGCCCACTCTAGCAAAGCTCTTTTTTCACAAGAAGTCACGGTAATATTTAAACTCCCTCAGAAAGGGCTTCGGCACAGGTAGATACATCCGAGGAAGCAACCACTATCACCGTATCGGCCTCAGGCTTCAACCCACTACGTTGATGAGGCAGAGTTTATCGGCTGAAAGATAAAAGTACGTGCCATCCCGAGACATTTCCAAGTCCCGTAATATCTATATGCATGCGATTGAGACACAACGAAGCTTAACTATGGATTAGTAAGATTACCAATCCTGACTATGCGACTACATTTGGTATCTATGTCACAGGCCCTCTGAACCTTTTAATTAGTCGTCGCTAGTACCTGCATGTATGCTCTTGGCCAGAATCGACCACGACAAAATCCCTAAGCAACGAGGATCGAACCGTGCTGCGACGGCCCGCCCCAAAAATTTTTACACCCAACCATGGACGTCCCGCGGAACTCATCGCCCGCATCCTCGAGTACATGCCTCTCGCAGACCTCGGGAAGACGGCACGCAGCCTGGGCTTAGTGTCCAAGTATTGCCGTAGGGTGACAAAACCGTTCGAATTCCGCGCACTCGTGATTAGAGATAGCAAACAGCTCAAGGCGACACTTGGCAAGATAGAGACGGAACAGGTGGAACGAAAAGGTGAAGCCACTATTGATGTCCGGCACCTTTTTGTTTGCGGGGTGGAACCAAACATAGACCTACACGTGGGGAACTTTTCGGACGAGCCTATGGACGACGAAGAACTTGCGGTTTGGCTCAAAAATGAACACGAATATGAGGTTTGCGCAGGCGATTTCCAAAAATACGCCGCTGCCCTCGTCCGGAACGTGCATACGACGCTTGTGACTCTTTCTATTTCTCCACGCTTCCGAAGGGCCTCATCCGATTTCGACGACCTGTGCATTATATCCGGGTTGTTTTTCCCGCGCCTCGAGAATCTCATCTTGAAGCACAGCAAAAGGATCACCGGACCTGGCTTTGTCCATCCGACGGCGCCATTATTACGACGAATCCACCTCATCGCACCTCGTATCTACAATAATATGGACGCTTGGGACGACGAGGACAGGGACCTGTGCCTTCATCCGCTGCTCACGAACATGCACTCCCATTTTGAAGCCCTGACTCATCTGGTCCTGTGTGGTGAAGGCATAGAATCTCCCGATGATCTCTTGGCGGTGCTTTGGGGCTCCAAATTCGACGCAATGAAGTTCAAGTCGACGCGCCCCACGAACCGCGGGCTGCCCGGGAGGCTGGTTCATGTAGTGCTGACACCGCAGTATTCCTACGTCTATAAGCAAGACTATGAGCAAGAATATGAGCAAGACTATGAGCAAGCCTCGAGCTTTTGTAAAAGTGCAAGAGCGCTCGGCATAGTTGGATTGGAGGTGCACGATCCCCCACCTAAAGCGCATTGGTTGTACATCGGTGACATATTGGAGGAATTTGAAGGACTATCTCGCGAGCGCTGGTAGTAGGAGGGATGAAGAATACGCCCAGAAACTTCATAGACATAGAAAAGTACGAACAAAGTCATTGCACGGAAGTAGAATCAAATTAGTCGAGTCAAAACCTCATTTTCGAGCACAAAGTAGAGAGCGCTGGCGAAATTCAGTTTATCCCTCCGGCAGCACCACTCCTGCGACGGATCCACCTTAGCACGCTCAACCCCTACAGTGAGGGTGCCTTTGGACCAAATGACACTGCGAATCCATTCCTACACCCACTGCTTGTGGATGTGCACACCTATTTTGGTTCTCTGACTCATTTGGTTCTCCGTGGCATATGTCGTGGTATATGTCCACGGTCAAGCAACGAGCTCCTGGGGGTACTCTGTGGCTCCAGGGATGGCGCGGTGGAGTCCGTCTCGACATACCTCTCGAGCTGTAGACTTTCCGGAAGGCTTGTTCAGGCAGTGCTTACACCGCGGTATGACTTCAACTATGAGCATACCAAAGCAAAATAATATTTCGATGCAGCGAGGGCGCTTTCAAGTTGTATAGACGGTCTACTAGAGGTGCATGAGCCTTATATGTACTCTGGAAATGGAGAACGGGAGCGAGATGCGCTGTTCTTAGAGTGGGAAGAATTGGTTCGCGAGTGCTGGTAAAAGGTGGCACTCGGGTCGTGGCTAAGGAGTAGAAGAGCGGCAGAGGGGATATTGATGCCCTTCATTCAAAAATTAGTTTCAAATCTCGTCATCCGTCCGTGTAGTTTGAATCCATACTTCCCGTAGCCAATAGGACATGACGCACCTGGAAACAGGGGTGTTCCAAGTAAATAGTCGTGTCCGACTCGGAGTGTTTTGTTGCCAGCTTCCTTCCCTTCATCAAAAAGCACCATAGGCGTAGTAAATAACATACTTACTTAGCATCCACATGCTTTTTCACAACAATAGTTCAGTAATATCGAAGCTTGTAATAGCCGTGGATTAACACGTGAACGTTCCTACTCTTGATTGGCTTTGCTCGTTCAGCCCGTGCTCAATCCCGTTGTCCTACCCACTCAAGTCATTCTTGAGCACGGAAGTCTCCCGTTCATACGCGAGCCGTTTACAGATGAAGTTCCTTACAATTGTTAGCTGCGCAACGAGTAAAGAAAATAATGAGGAGGAGCATTTCCACGCCCATTATTATTCGTCCTGATGAATAAACCAAACTATCAATATTATTTTCGAATTTTCAAAAGTACACTTCATTTAAAATTTTATGCCAGCCTATTCGTCCTTCCATTCCTCCAGCGGAAGGCTATCCATTGCGTACACAAACTGGGGTGGAGCACGCTCGCCTTGGATGTCTGCTGCCTCGGTAAGTGCACGGATAGCGCGTACATCCTCTGGTGAGAAGACCAGCTCGGCGGCGTGGGCATTTTCTTCAACACGTGCCGCTGAGCGACAGCCTGGAATTGGAATGACTGCATATACGGAGGTCAATAATTGTACCAATTGATAAAGGCTCTTGAGTGAGGGTCCGATTAACAAAGAAGCTCACCGTTTTTACCGAACTCGGCGAGAATCCAAGCGATGGCTACTTGGCTCGGCGAAGCACCGTACTTCTCACCGACGAGCTTGAGTTTGTCTGCCAGTTCGAGGTTTTTTGCGAAGTTCTCCTCTGAGTAACGAGGCAGCATGAGACGGAAGTCGTTTTTATCGAAGTCAGCACGCGAGCGAAACCTGCATGCGGGAATATAAGGGCAATCAGTTTCGGCTATTATACGTGCGGGGATATAAGGCACGTAGACCTGAGGACCTGGAGGAAGAAGAGACTTACGCCCCGCTTACTAGTCCGCGTCCGAGCGGGCTGTATGCAACAATCGCGACGCCCGCATCATCCGCCGTACGTAAGAACCCGTTCTTCTCCAGGCTGAGCTCGAATGGACTCAATTCCACCTCGCATGCAACGACACGCTCTCCGATGCCCGGGACGGCTCGAGCGCGCAGAAGCGTCTCTGCACTGCACTCGCTCAGACCGAGCCAGCGGATTGTCCCATTATCGACATACTCGCGTAGCGTCTCGAGTACGATTTCTATGGGCACGGAAGCGTCGACGCGGGACTGGTAGTATAAGTCGATATACGTCGTCCCGAGATTCGCGAGGGAGCGCGCAAGTGCTTTCTTTATGTAAGAAGGTTTGGAGATCGAACCGGTACCCGGCCCCTTGTCTGGGTCGAACGAGCCAAACTTGGTCGCAAGGAAGATATCTGCGCGTCGGCCTGACTTGGCGAACCATTCGCCTATAAGTTGCTCCGCTTTGGTCAGAAAGGGGGAAAAGCCAGTTAGCCTAAGCTTGGTCATGCAAATAAAGGAGGTGCTATAAACTCACGAGTTCCATAAATGTCCGCAGTATCCCAGAAGGTCATACCACGGTCCGCGGCATAGGTGAGTGATTCATATGCGGCATCTTTGTCTGTCTTGCCATACCACGCTCCCATCCCTGTTTATAATCAGCACACTGCCGCAGGTTATTTCTAGGACACTCACCCATTGTTCCGAGCCCGACGGCACTCACGACAGGGCCGTTACGTCCAAGCTGTCTTGTAGGAATCTTGTTCATGATGAAATGGCTTTTCGCTTCCAATGTCTGGCTACTGGTGCTGTCTGGCTGATATTCGAGTCGTTGGTCCCGCACTTATGTATCGGAGCTCATGTCGTACGGAATTTTCAATGACTGGCAATGCCGACTGCGTCTATGGGGCGCCATCAGTGCAGCGGATTCGGCGCCGATGTATCTTGTCATAGATGTACACTATTAGCTGCCATTGACATGCTGCAGCAATGTAATGGGTGTATTTGCAGGCTGGATAGGCTCCTGAGAGTCGCCTTGCGTCGTGGGATTTACCGATGAATCGGGTGTTGTGAGATCTGCCACGGAATTCGGAAATTCATTTGTTAATTTCCTCGTGGGTTTCTTTCTGCATTTGTACTACATCTCCCTTATATGGTAATGCCACGCCGCGACCTGTCTCCAGCACTTCAATGTTCTGTTTTTCGATTTCGTACGTGCTGACGATAGGCACCACAGTTTTATGTCATTTCGTTTTACTCTTGACCCGATGCTTGCTTTGCCATTGGCCAGGGATTCCAATGCTTACTAGGATACTCTATTTTTAGCATTCATCCACAAGGACTCTCTCCTGCTATTGGACAAACCTATTTATGGTTACTCAGTGACCCGTTTCTCTCTGCAGCCCCTAGCCCCACATCACGAAATCCCACACAGAACTCTAATTAGCACGTGAAAGCTGTCCCCACGCTGGCCGTGTTCTAAGGTCGCACAAAGGTGATTGAGGATAATGGTTACAGAGACTAGAGCCATAGATCCATCTTGATTCCTGCTAATTTCCCGCTTATCTTCTGTCGCAACGGTAGTCGGGGCATTAAAGCACTGGTACGCTTTCTTAGGTTTGGAAGTCTGGGAGAGTTGCACTGCATAGGTTTCTTAGCATAATATGTAGCATACATATTTAGGTAGATTTGTGCTCGCGTGCTTGTCTGTAGGATTGCATCTACGTATCCAAAGGCTGTGTGCTTAGTGGGATCATACCGGATGTCCAGTTTATAGGTCCTGTCGTCCCAATCTTTGCAAATGTGATACTAGTACTAAATCATCTGAAAGGCATGGCCCACATATCTTCAAGAAATTAAGGAGGTACGATTGGGCGGCCATTGTACCTCTCGTGATAGTAATATAAGATGACGTGATAAATTACGTAATTTTTAAATTTCGAGTATGCGTGACGACTCGAATTTCGACTCGCTAAAAAGCAGCAACTTCCACCAGGCCTCCTGTCCGTGTGCGTCGTTTCTCGACAGTACTCTATCTATGAATAGGTGTCCAGAAGAAATCATCATCCTCGTCCTCGAGTACGTGCCCTTCGAAGACTTCGGGAAGACAGCGCGTAGCCTAGGCCTGGTATCCAAGTACTATCATAGGGTCGTAGAGCCATTCGCTTCCGTGCACTTGTGATCGTAGGCAATGAACAGCTCAAGGGTGCGCTTGCTAGGATAAAGAGGGCAGCGCCTTACCTTTCTTCGATATCGACGCCGGATGGACCTGCGGTCGACGTTCGGCACCTCTTCGTTCGTGAGGTAGTGCTAGACCTGGGGTCTGAGGAGATGCTTCCTCTTAATAGGTTTGAGGATGATTACGAAGACGCTGTCGCGCCTGCTCTACTTGAAAACCAAGACGAATATATGGATTACGCCGCCGAGTTTCGAGCATACTCCGCCGCTCTCGTCCGAATTGTCAGCGCAACACATCAATCTCTGCGTTGTGCAATGCTTCTACGATACCTTCTCTAACGAAGACTCCTTGGACATTCTATATGGGATTTCCTTTCCGCGCCTCGAGAACCTCATTTTGAGGCACGAAGCGGATAGTTTCCGCAAAACTCATTATATCCCTCCGATCGCACCGCTCCTGCGAAGAATCCATCTCAGCACAACCGACCTCTACAATTCTGCCAACTTTGGACCAATGCACGCAGCCTTATTTGGAGCAATTGGCACTGTAAGACCGTTCTTACATCCATTGCTTGTGAACATGCACTCCCGCTTCGGTGCTTTGACTCATCTGGTCCTCTGTGGTAGAGGCCCACGATCTGCCAACGAACTCCTTGGGGCGCTTTGCGGGTCGGAAGCTGCCTGGAAGACCTGTTCATGCGCTACTTATACCGCTGTATAGCTCCGGATTTGGTTACACTGCTGCAAATGACTTTTCCGAGGCTGCAAGGACACTTTCAGGCTGCATAGACGGTCTGGAGGTACATGGACCTTACATGTGCTGTGAAGATGGAGAACGGGATTACGATGAGCTGCTTTCAAATGGCTGTTTACTGAATGGAAGAAACTGATCCGTGAGTGCTGGTAGCGTATTGAGGCTGGTAATTGCCGTCAGTAGGTCTTTTTACCACTCTCCTAAGTATTTTCCTTGGTTGACAATGCATCACCGCTCGTCCCTCAATGTGTTATGCGTTATAACATTGCAGTGTATGTGAGTAGGATTGGGACGACATGCACACTAGCTATCACGGAATACATCGACGCTTGTCTACGGGACAGTGGGTGAAAGTTCTCGGCCTATGTGTCGGCACGCTGTTGCCAGCGCTGAGAGGAAGCCGGTGAGCGAATCCCTCAGGCGGAGGGCCGAAACGCATGACCGTTTACGGAAAAAACCGGGACTGTACCAGCTCGATTCTGTAGGCCAAAGCTCACGGCCAGACGACGGTTTCTCATCTTCATAGGAAGTCATGGCGTCAGGAAAAGTTCCACTTACTTCCGAAAGTACGAAATAGGCTATTGCTGCCTTGGCTGCTCGTGCTAATGTATACATACATGGCTCAGTAATCTAAAAGTTCACTTCTCTCTTCGGCGTGTATTCTGGACCGTCATTTGTCTGGATTTCTTCTGCGTTGTAGTTCATAACACCAGCGCATAGACACGCTCTGCCGACGGGAACTACCTTCCATCTGCATTACCTATCCTTCATCGGCACGTCCCAGCTCGCCGTCCTAAGAAACTCTGATCCATCTCCCTGTTCTCAAACTCTCGATACCCGAAGGTCATTGTGAAGCATCTCGCTTTTTTTGTCATGAGCGTGCGGCATGTATCAGCAGAATCGGAGGCGTACGACATGATTATTATGATATTACTAATGTCATTGCCACAAGCAGCAACAACGTCACGTCGCTAAAGTACGTAAGTAACTACAGTATGAACTTGAAGCCCTATTAAAGTTAGCCTTGGACCTTTACTCCTGTCCGTCCAAAACTCTTTTATTCTCACCCATGGACAAGTGCTCTACGGATCTTATCATTCTCATCGTCGAGCACGCATGTGCCAGCGACACCGGAAAGACAGCGCGCAGCCTGGGTCTGGTGTCCAAGTACTTCCGTGCACTCGCGAAGCCGCTCGAGTTCCGCGCGCTCGTGATAGCAGGGCCGGAACAACTCAAGAGGACGACTGTTGGAATAGAGAGGGCACGGCTTTCCCAATTATTAAATATAAATAAACGAATATAATGTAACGATCACGCAATATCACGCCATAGTGGAGCAGAGCTAACCTTGATCATGTTACTCACGCCTGCTTAACTATAAGAAGTATAACTTTACTACTATGATTATATAAAGTATTACCACAGTATGTGTATATAAGGAGGCTGGTTTCTCCTACAAAATATCATCGGTTTATACTGATATCTTTCCACCCCTACTTCTACCACTGCAACTGAGCACCTCACTCAGTACGTTTATAAATTTAAGAGGTTATGAGCCTTGACTCCCTCTAACGTCATAACGAAACTATGTCCTCAGACAAAGCATCGAACGCAGGTTCAGATAAAGGCAAATGGCCAGAAACTGAACTACAAAAACAAGTACGTGAAAGAGACGAATGAGTAGCCATAAATGAAATACGTAAAAGAGCAACTGAATTAAACGTAACTTATACACAGGCACATACAATAGCTGATATCGAAGCAAGAATCAAAGCCGAACTCAATCTACGTGAGTTACTTATAGCAATACAACAATGTAGAACTTACGAAATAATAAGTAAAGGTAACCTCGAACGATTACAAGCTAGAGTAAGTCAATTCGAAAAAGGAAGTGAAATAACACAAATGCTAATGAAAGCAGCAGCCACACGAGATTTATCCAACGATTTACGAAATCTAGGATTAAACGACGAAGGAAATTATTCCGAACTCGATAACCGTTTACGTACATACAAAGCATTACAAACTGATGAAGAAAAACAAAATTTTATTAATAATAACCCTTATGTTAAAAGGGAATCACAACCACCATCACGTGAGTCACCTCCACCAGGCGGAGGAAACGACGCTAACGAAAATGAAGATGAGTCAGACATGGCATCTAAATTGGCGGAGATCCAGAAATTCTTCGACGGAATCGAGAAATTGGACGGACGATCCAATTATAAGCTTTGGAATTTCCGAATCCGAAGCGCAGTCGAGGGTGCGGGTTACGGTGACCTGCTCATTAACCCCCCAACAACTGAGTTGGCTCAAATGAGAACTGCCATTTATAATGGCATTTTGCGCACTATGCCCGATAAAATATTGGCTTATTATCTTAATTTTGATAAGAACATACCGGCTCTTTTGGGAGCCCTGGATGGACGATACAACATCCAGACAACAGTTACAACAGGCCTCAGCGAGGCTGAGCTCTTTAGTATCGGAGGTCACGTCAGCAATTTCGATGGAACGCTCGATAAACTCTCAAATAAATACGAGGAATTAATTTCCCAGGGAGTTAACATATCTGAATTGACGTTCATCTCGGCAATAGCCAAAGCGATGCCTGACCAGTACCAATACGTACTAAACCAGAGTGAGCTACATATAGCCACTTTTAATCAATTAACTACAGATCCGTTATTACATCGGACACTAACGCCACAATATTTACTAACGGCGTTACGAAACACATTCGAAGGGCGGAGACGAAACCACCAGCGTACAGGAGCGGCAGCTAATCATCTGCCCAAGGACGAGCTGACCCATCCCTATTTTAGGGGAGGTCGCGGACGCGGCAGAGGCTGTGGTCGAGGATTTTCAAGAGGCCGAGGATATTCACAAGGCCGAGGAGGCTACGATAACACGGGCCTCAAATGCTACAATTGTGGCAAATTCGGCCATTATTCAAAAGATTGCTGGTACGAGAAAACCGACGCCAGCAAGAAGGCCTTGACGAAGAAAGTGGAGGCTGCGAAAGCCGAAGAAAAGGGGAAAGGAAAAGCAGCGGAAATGGGTGTGTCGACATCTGCACCAACTGGGACAACAGCAGCCCAGGCTAAACATACTGCAGCGACAATCACGATCGATGCCATAATGGCAAACAACATCGAGCTCGATGCTCAAATCGGTCATGGGGAAACCATCGCCAGCAGTTCAAAAACTGCATGGATTGAAGAAATCCCCAATACTCCAATGCGGGTCGATACCCCGGTCTTTAAATTTAACGATTTTTTAGACAATTTCGACGCTTACAACTCAGCGATCGAAGACGTTGACGGTGATAATCTTGACGTAAGCATAAATGCTATTACAACAGAAAACTACGCTAATATTGCCTCTACAATGGATATTATTGATACCGGTGCAACAATTCATTTAACACCGTATCTAAAACGATTAACAAATATACGACGAACTCAACCAATATCAATAACCGCCGCGAATAAAACAACGTTTACATCAAATATAGTAGGGGATCTTACCATTTTTATCCCCAATAACAATACCGTGAGTGATATAACATTATCACCAGTTTATTATAATCCTAAAATGAATATGACGCTAGTGTCTCAAGGACTCTTATGCGCAGATGGCTACGAATTTATTT